>JAADXI010001085.1:0-11536 GCA_023337615.1 Pythium brachiatum | reverse complement strand
CTTCATAATACGATGGTAGCTATTGCGTCTCCCCGTCGCGTGAACGGCTCGTTCTCAGACTCCGATGTGCCGCTCGCGTCGCCGCACTCGCAGGCGCAGCAGCAACTGCGTGCGCGCGTGCGCCACCGCACAGTGACCGACGGCAAGCACATGTACTTTGGCAAGTACGTGTCGTACGAAGGCTCGGAGAAGCTGCTGACGTACCAGTACCATGGCGCCGACAACTCGCTCATCTACAAGCATGTGCTCACGCCCATGAACAACGTGCTCGTGGAGCTGCTGCCGCTCTGGCTCGCGCCCAACCTCGTACGTCTCCATTATGTGGTCGTGCAGTGTTCGCACCGCACCGAGACTGTTGCTTGTACTGACTGAGATGTGTCCCTTCCTTCCTACATGCAGATCACGCTCATCGGTTTGCTGTGCGTCGCGTCGTCGCACGCCATGTTCGCGTACTACTCGCCGTTCTTTGATGGCGAGGCGCCGCGGTGGCTGTACGTGTTCGCGGCTGTCGCGCTGTTCGCGTACCAGACGCTGGACAATCTGGACGGCAAACAGGCGCGTCGCACTGGCTCCTCGTCGCCTCTGGGACTGCTCTTTGACCACGGTTGTGATGCGCTGAACGTGTCGGTCGGTGCCATGACCATGGCGTCCGTGCTGCAGCTCGGCGCGACCTGGAAGACCCTGGCGTTCGCGGTCAGCGCGCACTCGGTGTTCTTCTGTGCGACGTGGGAGGAGTACTACTCCGGTCTGCTCTCGCTGCCGATTATCAACGGCCCGACTGAGGGCATTTTGATCGGTGTATTCATCAAGCTCGCGACTGCGGTCGTTGGCCCGGCGTTTTGGAAGGCCGAGTACGTTGCTGGTGTCCAGAACAACACGATCTTCGTCGTCGTCACTGTGCTGGCCGCCATCCCTACGATTATCGTCAAGTGCGTTGCTTTCGCTTGCACTGATTGGCATTACTGGGAGAAAACTCACGCGATTTTGTTGTTGATTGTGTAGTGCTGTAAACGTGTACAAGGCGGTGCGTCTCAACGCGGACTCGCTCATGGTCGCGATCACGCGCACGTGGCCGTTCTTCATCCTCAACGGCATGGCTGTCGCCTGGGGTCTCCTGTCGCCCTCAGGTATCTTCCACGCGTACCCACGCACGTTCCTGTGGATGGTCGGTCTCCTCAACAGCAAGCTCGTGCTGCACTTGATGCTCGCGCACTTGTGTGGGGAGGAGTACCACCCGTTCCGTAAGACGCTCGTGCCGATCTTCTACGTGGCTGCGCACTGCGGTTTCAGTATGCTCGAGGGTATCTACGACCACATCAACGAGGCGCTGTGGGTCAAGGAGTTCTTCTTCCTGTCGTTTGTGGCGTACGTGCACATTGTGATCACGGTCGTGTGGGAGGTCAAGAGCGTGCTCGGCATCAACGTGTTCACTATCAAGTCCAAGGCCAAGAAGGCGAACTAACGCGTGGGGACAACACACCCACACCAACGCACTCAGGTTTTCGCTGGGAAGTTAGGAATCTCAAGTTCCTTCCGAAGACGAGTCCGTTCTGCGTCAGTAGTTCATTCATTGCATCATGATGGAGTTGCATTTCAATCGAATAGACATGTATTCTCTATTCAAAACTTCTACCTTGACACTCATCCCTACCAGTCTAAAGCACGCGACCGGCGACTACCGAGGCCCACATCAACGCACCGAACCACTTGTTCGAGGCAAAGCGGGTCTGCAGGTTGATAGGGTCGTCAAGCTTGGCAGTGTTGACTTGCCAGGCCAAGTGAGCTGCTCCGCCCGCGAGACCAGCGTAGAATGGCCAGTCCAAACCTGCCATGTAGCCGGCAGTACCCAGGCCAGCGATGGTCGCGACCGAGAACGCGTTCAGGATCGGTTTGGTGTTGTCGCCGAAGAGCAACGCCGTCGAGCGGACGCCGATGTGCTGGTCGTCCTTCTTGTCCTGGTGCGCGTACAGCGTATCGTAGACGAGCGTCCAGGCGATGCCACCAGCGTAGAGAGGCAGCACGACTGGCCACGCGCACGATCCCTGGACGGCGGACCAACCGAGCAGCGCGCCGTAGTTGAACGTCAGTCCGAGTACAGCCTGGGGCCAGTACGTCACGCGCTTCATCAATGGGTAGGAAATGACCAGACCCATAGAGCAGGCTCCAAGTGCGATACTGTACAGGTTGAGCTGCGTGAGGATACCCAGTCCGGCAGTGAGCTGGAGCGCCAGGAACTTCCACGCCTGTGGATACGTGAGAGCACCCGAGGCGAGTGGACGCTGGTTGGTACGCTCCACTTGCTTGTCGAAGTCTTTGTCCCACATGTCGTTGATCGTGCATCCAGCGCTACGCATGATGAGCGCACCAGTGCCGAACAGCGCGAGCATGCCGACGTCCGGGAATTGGCCAACAGGAGCAGCCATCGAGATACTCCAGAAGCAGGGCCACAGCAGCATGTAGGTGCCTATACACATCACACGAATGAGAATGGATACTAGAACAACACGGGTGCAATGGAAGAAGCCAACCTGCTGGGCGGTTGATGCGCGAGAGCTGAATGTACGGCACCATCCACTTGGGAGCATGACGCTCAGCCCACGTATCCTTCTCGAGCTTGAACGGCTCGACAACGTCGCTCGTTTTCTTATCTTCTTTCTGAGGAGGAGATGCTGCGGTGTTCAGCCACTGGCGTTGAGAAGCCACGGCAATCGGCTTGAACTGGCTGCCGCTGGTCGTCCGGAAGACTGTCGTCGACGTCGGATTCAAACGAGTAATCCGAGCCATTCCCTGCACCAGGCTGGACATGTGAAGTGTGCTCGAACGCAGCAGAGACGTGTCCATTAGCATAGCACCACGCGGGTGCATAGGCACCGCAGCGGATCGCACAGCGCCGTTGAAGAGAGCGCCATATTGGCGCAGCGTCCGTGGCCGCAGCATCTTCCCCACTCACATCTCGACCTTCGAAAGAGCTCCACAGATTGGTCCACTCGTCCACTCGAGGAGCGTACCCCCACCCCGTTTTTCAGAGGTTTTGCTCCGATCAGATTCTGATCCGGTCCACTCGTCCGCTCGCGTATCTTTGGTTGAGCTCTTCGGTGAGGAGGGATGATGACGACAAAATGACATGGTGGATGGGACGAGGCGGTGGCGATTGAAGCTTCCTCCTGATCGACTGCCATGACTGAAGAAACGCTGGCGCTCGAGTAGGACGAAATGCGATTGGAAACCACGCTACTCGAGCAACGGCGGCATCGCCGCTGTGTCGCACGAGCCACGCGCGTCGGGACTTGTGGGACGCGGCGTCAAGTCCCCCGCGACTCGCGCTGATTGGAAGTCGCCGGTGCTGATCAACCAACGAGGCCGGCGAGCTGCCATGTGTGTGGGACGTGGGAGGGGCCAGAGTTGAGAGCGTCTTCGAGGACACGCTGGAGCGGGGTGGGCGGACATTCTTCCTGCCGCGCTCCACTGGCGGAGGGCGAGCGCCTTTCTGGGTTCGTTCTGTGAGTCTTTGTGCGCGCTCGTCGTCATTTCCAATTGCCTCTTGAAAGTTGCCGAGACATACTGGGTCGCGGTCAATCTCCATCACAATCAACACTACGAAATCCCGGTGCGATCGCTGGGAAAAGGACTGGCCCACACTGCTGCGCGAGCACCCGCGTGCGGCGTTGCCGCCGAGCTGGGGCAAGATTGATCGCGACGTGGCCATGAGCTGGCCGGAGTTCACGGCAGCAGGGAACTCCACCTCGTACCAGATCGGCAATCGGTATCGGCCCGAGCTCCTACGGAATGACTCGTTCGGTAGTGATGAGCTGAAGGTTGAGCACAAGAGTGAGGACTACGATGTCGCCAATCTACCGTCGCCCACGAAGTACGCTGATACAGGCACGCACCAAGGCCGTTTGGCTAGTATCTTCTCCGATCGCATGCCTTGTACGGGTATGTACCCGTCCCACGAGAGCTCGTTCTTGATGCACGAACTGGATCCAACCGGTTCACAGTCCGAGCTGCCGTCTCTTGATGCAGCCACATCGGCCGGACCGTACGCGATGCCACCCCCTCTGGACATGCAGCCGTTCGAGGAAACCAACAATGCGGATCTCCAGCAGCTCTTCCCACCAGGGGCTTCAACTGGAATTGGAGCATCATCCCACTCGTTCATCCCCGCAGGGGCGACCAAGTATGAAGGACACGGAGGAGCAGGAGGCTACTTGACACATCACTCCATCGATCACTACACTGAACGTACGTACTTGGATCTTCTTGCGGTTGAGTAGCTTGATGGAGTGGGTGGGTTTCTTCCATCACCGCCTGGTCTCTTTGCAGTTTAGAAAGGACTCACTTGACTTTCTTGTGTGATATTATTGCTGTGAGCAGAGTACCAGTCTATTCCTTCCACAGGAGAGCAAGCGAGCACCATGATGATGCCCTTTTCATTTGGCTCCACGCCGCTGGGTTTTGACGAGCCGGATGACGTGAACATGCACGAACCGTCGAGCGCCTCGCTCGATGAAGTCGCGGGTCTCTTCGGCCACGCATCGCTGCAGACGCCGCCGATCACGAGCACAGTGCCACGCATGAAGATCGTTTCCCCGATCCACAGTTTCGCTGGCGCGCCGCGTGGCTTGCTGCCACCGCCGATGCGACGCGAGGCCAAGGTTGAGGAGCTAGCGACGGAGCTCGCGGACGTCAAGTTCTCACAAGAACGACGCAAGCTCTGTATCGAAGACGGGTGCCAATCGCAAGCGAGAGCGTTCAATCGCTGCAAGCGCCACGGCGGCTCCAAGCGCTGCTCGCACCCAGAATGTACCAAGAGCGTCCAGAGTCGTGGGCTGTGTATCCGCCACGGCGGCGGCTCCCGGTGTCAGGAGGAAGGCTGCACGCGCGCCGCGCAGAGCCACGGAAAATGCAAGATGCACGGCGGTGGACGGCCGTGTGTGGTACCAGGTTGTGAGAAGAAGGCGCACTTGAAGCGGCTCTGTCGCAAGCACGGTGGTGGTGCCAAGTGCAGCGTGGGCGACTGTGAGAAGTGGGCCCAACGCCAAGGCATGTGCATGACGCACTCGAAGCATCACCAGCAAATACTGGCGACGCCGCCACCCTCGCGTGCATCGCCAGACATGAGGCAGCCATCCCCTAGCGCGCGGCCGTCGCGGTTGTTTCTCGCCGAACTCCACGAAGTGGCGATGTAGGCGGCATCAAGATTGAGTAGTTTTTCGTGATTAATTTTTGGGCTTTATCACCACGTTCAGCAGCAACGTAACGTGGCTCGATTCAATCAAGCTATCAATGTACCCTACAGCGTGTTTGTGTACGTTTATTTGAGCTGCAACGTGTGCATATCAGCCCCAACGCCATGTTTCCTAGCGTCCATTTTCCTCCATTTTCCCCTCCGCTTTTTCCCTTGAACCCAGGCGGAAAAGTAACCGCTACGGTTACGATGCGTAACCCTCGTTTTCCCCCGCCAAGAAAACGAGTTGGGCGATGACAAAAAACGCGGGTAAAATTCAGACCACTCACAGGTTTACCCGCTAACTTGGATATAAGAGCATCTTGTCACAACGTATGCTTCACATTGCTCAGATTAGTTGATATTTGTGCATTCAGTGTCCTTATAACCAGGCTATGGCGAGCAGACCTTCTGGGGGTTTGCTTCAGTGGAACTTTGTATGGGCTTGTGTGGGTCTGCGGACCGCATACAGTTTTTGAATGGGGAAGCTTTCCAAATTCAAACCTGCAAACTACACCCAACGCAAAGGGAGGAAACACGAAGAAGCGCCGCCAGCCGCGCGAATACCCACGCAACAAGCGACGCCACGAGCCATACGCACACGCATACACAAGGAGAAGAAGACGCAGATAGACAAGTCCAAGGTCTACACGAAGCGCCGCAGCCAGAAGCTCAAATAACGAAGCAAGAAGACGATTTCTAGCGACCGACACGATGGTAGATATTGCGACGCCGAACCATGCGCATGTGCGCGGGGGTTCCCCAGTCCAAAGGCTGGATGATGAGACCTTCCGTGTTGCGGAGGAGCTGATGCTGCTAAGCACATCGCGGAGCAAGGGGGCGGCGGTGGGCGGCTACGACGAAATGGTACGAGAACCTCGGATATGGTTTGCGTTTCACATGGTCAGTGATGCTGATGGTGGTCGCGTTATGCAGACTCGAAAGAAGCACGCTTTGCATGCTGAAGAAGCAACACAACAGATGAGGTATACATGGAGTGCGGGAGATGGAGGGGAAGGTTGAGCCCAGAGCGTTGACGTGTAGTATCTGCGATTGTACCTATAGGAAACGCCAGAAGGCGCTCACCGCTCAGTTCGAGCTGCTCAAGGTGGGATACTTTTTCATATTCTCATGTATGCGCTTTGAAGCAGACGGCTTGTTCTCTATGTGTGTGTACAGAGCCCCTCGGGTGAACACTCTCAGCCAAGCGCGAGTGGTCGCGTCCACCGTGGTCCTCAGAGCCTTGAGGTGCGTTCTTGATCGACGCTAACGACGTTGGGGACCCCAACGTCGGGGTTCACGACTGTTGCTAACAGCGTTATTGGTTGTGTACTTCTTCAGGAAATCATCAACTCCCGCTGCGACGTCTCGCACTCGCAGTTACTCAAGGAGCATCGCTCTCGCTTCCGGAAAGTCCGTCGACGGTGCGTCCTTGAGCCGAGCTCCTTATCGTCTGGACGACCTAAGCGACTCATTGTTTCCCTTGACGGTATATTGCAGATGGACTGTGGAGCGAGCAAACAAGCAGAGGGCTATCGTCGCAGACTTCAAGGTGCAAGGCATTCCCCTCGTGCAGCACTTGGCCGCGTTGACGCACTGGAGGAGTTGATCTTGATGCCCGATAAGAACGTGTTAGAAACCCATCAATAGGGGTCACCAATTCAGAACTTGAATTTCTTCTTTCCAGTTTCGGAGAAATATATTTTTAGCCAATCATCTCACAACAGAATTGGCTACCCACTGTAAAATCGTTCAGTGGGCCACTGAACGATTTTCGACGCAGTCCGAAGAAATATTCTCCAGCCAATCAGAGGGCCCAAAAGTTTTGGAGAACCTGAATGGAGAAAATTTCCTCTTGCTGCTGGCGACCAAACGGGTAATTGGCGACCCCGAATGCGTTTGAAAAATGGTGTTGAAGCTGCTCAACTGCCCGATTGCTCTGCGGTGAGGATCGATCAAGGACGGGTGATGGATTGGTGTGCATGAAGGACACTTTACGTGACTCCACCACCATCAACAGGGAGCTGCAGTTGTGTAGATGTCAGCACCGCACTGGAGGTTCCTCCAAGGACTTGCGAGAGGGAACTCGTCGTCCTGATCTGCTCAGCGCATCGCTGCAACTTCTGAAGCCGTGATGCCTCCTGAAGGCGTGTCGATCCAGCGGTTTTTCAGTGAGGTCAAGACCAGGCAAGGGGGACGATCCCCGTGCCATTCGCGATCTGTTGGCGGAAGGAGACTTTCTTTCGCGACCACGACTCGTTGAGTGTTCGTTTGTTCCCTCCTCTCTTCAACGCATCGTTACGCCATTTTGTGCACATTTATTTCCGTCGATTCATAAGCGTTTGTTTCAGTCCAGCCACGTGAAGGTTTGTGGAGGCTTGCGCCACGCAGCGCTTCGTCCGTTTCAGAAACGGCGGCGGCTGCCTGTGCCATCGCATGAAAAATTGTGGAAACTAAACGGTCTTGCGAAAAAGACGCAGAACGTTGTCGCTGGGCGTGAAGAAGAATCACGAACGAAGCGCAGGCATGGGTCCGGAACACCTCCACGCCCGGCGTGGGGTCCACGATGCATTCACGTGCCGGTGCTGGTTGAAGAGGATCTTGATCTGGAAAATGGAAGCCAACCCACAGATGCAAAATGGCTGAAAATGTCAGCTGCTGGGCTGCCACTCGTGTGACAGACACTGGGGTGGGAAGACATAGCCGGGCGACTATTAGAGGGATCCTCAATCCTAAAACGGAATTACAGTGAAAATGATATCAGTATTCGGCATCATAATACAGGATAAACGGAATTTGGAGGGATAAATCATCCAATTGGTTTCGATCGTTGGGTCGAATTTCCTCTCCCAATTTTTTATTAGAGGTGTTCTTCCGTTGTCTTGTATAGCCTGTCGATACCTCTGTATTAGGGTTAGAGAACGTTCCCTGTGGTCAAAAATCGTTGGTTGCTGGGTGTGTCGCAGCGCCCATTCGGCAGAGAGTGTTGGTCAAATCGCCATCCTTCAACATCGTCAACCGAGTTCGTGCCACCTTCGGGCGACATTTCAGCCGATTTTAACGTTGGACCAACATTTTGGCAGGTGCAGTTTTTAGTTCAAGGTGGATTGTGGTGCTGAAATCGTCACTTGAATCGTTCCACCGACCGAAGAAGAACTGAGAGCACAAAAAAGTAACCCAGATTGAAAAGAAAAGCTGAGAAAACAGTGGACTGACGACCGCCTTTGGCGCCTCGAAACCAACAAAACAAGGAGTCTGCAACGACTCCCTCGTCATCAGACCGACGCTCTGTTTGTTCACCGGCACTTGCCCGAATCGAATCGGAACCGGCAGACGCGCAAGCTTCTTCTCGTCTCCGCTCGACGCTTCAGGACTCTGGAGTCGAGAGTCTGGACTGTTTCTTTTTGATTTCGCAGTTCTGTTCGATTGTTTGTTCCGGTCGGAATCGATCGAGAAGGATCTTTTCTTTTGCACGAGGAAAGCCCGTGGAGACCCGGAACAAAAACCAAGAAGCGCTTCGGTTCCAGCTGGCCGCAGAACAGTTGGCGACACCCAGCACAAGTGCCAACAATCACCAACAAGACCTTCGTCGCGGACAGCTCCAGCTTCTCTAGCGACGTAGCGTCCGACCAGTACAAGTGCAGGGATACATACAGGGACGGAAGCGGCCGTGGACGACGCCCCAGCGCTGCCTTCTTTTCGATAAGCAGCGCGTACCGGTACGAGAGACCAGCACGACGGCCGTGGAGATCCGCAGGCCCAGTGACAGCAGCGCGACTCCGAGTCCATCGAGTCCCCGCGCGAGTGAAGAGACTGTGACGGACAGTGAGACCTGGTGGCACGAGTTGTTGGACATTCCGTCCTCTCTGCCTCTCCCAGCGTCGCCAATCGAGAGCGCGTGCGAACCGCGCGAGACTCCCGCCGCGAGTGAGCGGTCCATGGGCAACTACGACCGCGCCCACCAGTGGAGAATGATGCAGCAACGCCACACGAGCAGCCTCAGCAACCCATATTTCTCGGGCGGATACATTGCCGGCTCCAGCGAGCGGCGGCCGAGCGGACTGCAGCCGCTGTGTGCCAACAATGACGCCGCGCCAGCCACCAGCTACTACACAATGGGCGATGATCGCGGCGCGCCGCACAAGAGATCGCGGCTCACAGTGAACACAACATCGGCAGGGATGCGATCGAGTGAGTTCCACAAGATGGGCCGCGGAAGCGACAGCCCGAACAGTGCAAGCACCGGCATGGACACACCGAGACTAGCGGGACTGGTGTCCTACTTGTCCCCATCGACAGACTCTATGCCGCAGTACAGTTACCAGCAACAAGGTGTGGAAGGATACGGTGGATCGGGGCCATCCAGTGTCCCGTCGACGATCGGCTCCAGTGGACAAGAGATGAACAGCGACTGGTTTGCGCAACGCGGTCTCTCCAGCGGTATGAGCGTGTCAGCCGCCCCCGCGAACAGCTACTCGACGACAAGTGAGATGGCCTCGGGCTCCACGGGACTGAGTCGCCAGTCGTCGCTAGCGTCGCCCACGGCGATCTTTGGAGGGATGGAGAATCTCATGGCTGAGTACGAGTCGGGCTTCTATTCGCTGTGGAACCAGCCCAACAGTGGGAATGGAATGGGATACGACGCGGACGCCACGGGGGAACGCCCCTCTTCCAGTGTGGAGGCAGGCCAAGTTTACATGCCCGAGGAAGAGCTGAAGATGGACTACCCGCAGCTACCAGATTTGAACCAAGGGGATCTGGACTATATCTACGGCTCCATGGATACGCCGACGGCCAGTCGTGGGGGCGAACCTCCAATGGACCGCTCGTACGGCTTGGGCGACGTTCGTAGCAAGCGCGAACGACCGTCCGACGAGAAGAGCTTCTCCGGATTGATGTCGCCCACACAGTCGGGGTTGTTGTCGCCGCTCGCGCCCAGCGGCTTCCGCAGTTTGGCTCGGAACTCGACCATGGAGACCAAGAGACCGGCAGGTCGAAGCCACGCAAGCTCGACTAATTATCTCAGCACAAGCACGTCTTCGGCTGCCAAGTCCGCGTCACCTCCAGGCAGCGCCGTGAAGAAACACCGTCCAACGGCCACGACACCAGTCTCCGCTTCGTCTCCATCTCCGTCAGCTGCCAAGCGTCCACGCAGTCGTCAGTGTGACTTTCCTGGCTGTGATAACCGAGCCCGCTCCCATCAAAAGTGCAAGAAACACGGCGGCGCTCACCAGTGTATGTTTGAAGGATGCCTCAAGAACAGTCAGAGCCGAGGGCTGTGTATCGCTCACGGTGGCGGCTCGCGGTGCAAGATTGACGGTTGCACGCGAGCAGCCCAATCCAAAGGTCTGTGCAAGTCGCATGGCGGTGGAGAGTTCTGTGCGGTGGAAGGCTGCCGGAAGAAAGCCCATCTCAAGCATCTGTGCCGGACCCACGGCGGAGGCGTACGCTGCAAGGACGCCAAGTGCATGAAGTGGGCGCAACGCAAGGGCTGGTGCATGGCCCACGCCAAGCTGGTGTTGGACCCCTGATGATCGCGAGCGTGAAGCAGCCTGCATTTATTCCATGTTTTCGTCGCGCCTGGCCCGAAGCCAGGCTGAATTAACCAGTTGATTTTTATTTATTTCGGCGTCTTCTGAAGACTGAGTCACCACAGACCGACGCAATACACACACACACCGGTCTTTTCACGCTGTTGACATCTTCATTCCAAACATATTCCCTACTTGCCATTCCATTTTTCGTTCCTCCCGGTCTGTTGTTCCGTTCATAAATACGTCAGAATCGCTGCCGCGCCAACAGAAGACGTCGTCGGGGTCATCGTACGCGAAGTGGAGCTCGTCGCCGAGTCCTGCGAAGGCGTAGGAGAAGACACGGGCGAGTCTTCGTCCATGTCGTTGGCGTCGTCGCCCTGGATGACAACAGGGATGTTGTCGAAGAGATTGTAGAGTTCCGACCACGGCAACTCCTCCGAGGACACCACGCGTCTCGAGCCGTGCTCGCCAAAGAGCATGTGATCCACGAGATCCCCAGACTCTGCCAGCATCGGCATGTCCGTAGAGACGTTGAAGCCGTTGGCGAAATCGTTCTGGTCGTACGTCTGGTTCGACGCCAACATGTTGCCGAACGAGTCGGGCAAGAACGACTGCTGCTGAGACTGGGGCGAAGGCGACGTCGACGGCTCGACCTTGAACGACACGCCAGTCGGAGTCTGCTGTTGAGACACGAAGCTCGTGGCAGGAGCTGCGGATCCTCCATTCCACGGCGACGCGTGGTTATGAGTGTGAGTGTTCACGTGAACAGAGTTGG
>JAADXI010001084.1:0-11537 GCA_023337615.1 Pythium brachiatum | reverse complement strand
GGAAACACAGCGCCCAGCGTCTCGAACACGACCTTCACAAGCATCGGCGGCAGTCCGCCAGCGTTTTCGTCTTCACTGCGTGGAGTTCGCCACACTTCCAACCGGCTTTGGATCTCGGAAACGATCTGGAGACGCAGACTCACAGTCGACTGCTGCGTCGCGGGCATCGCCTTGGCCAGAGCAGCGAGGCTCACGAGTCCGCTTTCGAGATACTCCAGGTCGTGGTTCTTCCACGCGCGATCGCACTCGCTCACCAGCAGCGTAGAGAGCGACTGCCACTCATCCACACGCACGCCCGCGATCGCGACGAGCGCTTCGAGAATCACACCCTTTCCACGCCACAGACGACCGGGCACAGCCGCGAGAAGCTCATTCCAGATCTGGTCTGTTTGGTGTGGCGTCAGTTTCGATCGGTACGACGACCCCGTGGAAAACAACGCCTGCAGCGCCTTGATTCCCTGGCGACGAGTATCCCACGAAGGATGGCGGATCCATCGCGCCAGCACAGCGAGTGTTGCATCGAGGGCTGTCTCGGCATACGTGATACGTTGCGGCAAGTCTTCGAGCACTGCTGTCCACACATTGCGGACCGCTTCAGATGATGCATACTGGCCGATGAACGCAGCTGGAAACACATCGGCCGTGTACCATTCGTTGCGGTTGTCGGCTGAGACCAGCGTAGTCGCGTCCGTGATTGGCGGACACTTCGCGAGCAGCTCCTTGGTCGCTAACGCGCTCACCAAGAGGAAGCGACTGGTGTACGTGTCGTCATCAGCAAATCCCTTCTCTTCGGAAATAGTCGCCACACCATCGGAGTTTTGCTCAACTCGACGGCGGTGTACAGCAAAGATCCCCGAACGCACGTACCGCTTGACCGTCACTGGTTCAGCCAACGGGGTCAGATATGAAGCTGCTCGCAGGTAGCTCTGCAGCATGAGCCCGTCACTGATGTTGCCGCTAGACGACCCATCTTTCGATTCGTACCGTGCATCTTCGTCACCGTAGAGATCGTTCTCCGCTGCTGACCGCTCGCTCACATACGGCATCAACGCCCGCATCAGGATCAGCTCCGCTCCACCGCACTTGCGTAGCTCAAACGGCAGCTCAGTCGCCAGCGTCGCCACAAAGTTCGCAGTTCCGACGCGGGTGTTGAGACCCACGCCAAACTTGAGCAGACTAGACACGCCACGGGAGATTTCGTCAACAATGCGGACGCAGTTGGCATCGTCACTCGTGGCGAGCGCTTTCAACTTGAGCATGCACTGGTCGAGCAGCTGACCAACGGGACCGCTCTGACTCAGCGACACACGAAGCCGCTCCAACTGGTCCTTCTTGTCGACGTGGAACTGAGCGTATTGGAGCTCTGGCATTTCTAGCGACGACAGGTATTCCAGCAGCTGTAGCATCAGCGCACCGAGGCGGTCTTGCAGTGCACTGGCGTCCACTTCTTTCACGAGACGAAGCAGCAGATCGATACTCAGTGCTCTGCATACAACGTTCTTGGTCACCATGCCTTGCGAAATCAAGTAATCGAGCAGATCGCGGCGACAGCCTTCATGCTTGACGGCAATTCGAAGACTCAGCTCGCCCAACGCCTTAAAGAGCTTGAGACCAGCGACCGCGACAGCCTCCATGATGTCGTCCACAGAGCGCGACGTGAGCTTCCACAAGCGAACGAAGTTGCCCTCCACATCTTCAGCATTGGCTCCGTTGAGCAAGTCGATGAGCGCTGTACAGCACGCTTCTCGGTACTTGAAGTTGCGCGAGTGTTCCAGCTTCGTCAGCAGAAACTGGAGGATCGTCTCCCACTGCTGAGCGAGCAGCGACTTCTCCTGAGACGTCGAGACGACAAGTTCGCCCTTGGCGAAGTTCCATAAGTTGGTCATGACCTCCGAGACCTTCGAGTTGGAGTGGTTCTTGAGCAAAAACAGCCATGGAATGAGCTTCTTGCGATGCTCAAAAGCATCCGACATCCACTGGGTGCTTGCTCGCTCGATGATCGCTTTGCGGAAGCGACGATCGACGGTCGGGAACGAGAACGAGTCGGAAGCAAACGATGCGGACTCCACGTCAGCGACGGACATCGCCTGCCAGATCGGGTTGGTGGTGCTCAAGTACAGCAGCGAGTACATGAGCTCAGGGTCTCCGATATCTGCAGCCACGTTGCTCACTTCACGATACGCAACATTCTCCACCGTGTCTCGGGTTCGCGGTGCGGGCGCCGGGGTTTCGTCTCCATTTCCGTTGGTTGGGGTGGGGGTTGGCGGCGGCGGATTATCCATGACCTGGTCGTCGTCATCATCATTTGTCGCTCGGCCTCCAGCCGGAGTTGTGATTGGTGCGAATGCCCGGAAGCATCGCAACCGACGGAATAGGCTGTCGCTGAACTGATCGCCGACTTCAGTCGTTGGTGCCTTCAGCCGCAGATACGCAAGTCCCTTCACTGCGCATTCGGTTGTGACTGGATCTGCGTCGTTTAACATCGTCACGAAGAATTCGTGGACGTCAACGATCGTCTTCGCGAATTCTGGCGAGTGGAACGTCGTCTTCCATGCTGACTGGGCGGATGCGGACTCCGAGTTCAGCCCAGCAGTGCACATACACAGCACCCACACCGTTGCAGCTCGACGTACGGTCGCTTGACGCGCTTCACCGCTATCACGCAGCACACGAGTGATGAGCTCTGTCGACAGTGAAGTGGCGTCATTTGCAACGAAGCAGGTGCCGATTTCCACCAACGCATGCCCGACTGCGAACTGGAGCTCTGCGTCCGGCACCCTTCCTTGCTGGATAATACTGTCCAGCAACTCGTCCAACGCATTTTTGTCGACAAGTGGCCAAGTAGCCTGGCGAGTCACCTGGGCCACCGCGCCTAACGCCACCATACGAATCATCGTCAGCTTCTGCTTCACGTTTCCATCGGAGGTCACACCGTCGAGTTTCCACCCGAGAACGGTACGCAGTTGGGTGAGCGTGTCGAATCGCGCCTTCTTGATCTGTTCATGATCACTTGTGGAGGATGGATCCTGCAGCAACTCGTTCCAGTTGCCGGCAAGACCAACGCCATCGATGGAGCTGCGGAGTCGATCGAACACATCGTTGAGAGCGTCTTCCCCACGAGGCAGCAACGAAAAGTTGGACACTGCTGCAACCGCAGCTTGGAGCGACGCGGCAAGGACACCGATGCTCTGACGAACAAACTCATCACGTGCTGGGCTTTCTGAGATTTGACGCGAGTAGACTTTGACAGCAGTACCAACCGCGTACAGCGCTCCACAGACATCGCCGCTTGTGGCCGATGCATCCTTCAACGTCAACACGCACTTATCGAGGACGGCCTGCTCGTCGCTGGTCTGGACGAGTGAAAGACTCCACTCGAAAATTGTTGCGAGGCGCAGTAGCGTCGGCCGAATGGTATTTGTGCGCGACATTGTATCGACAATATCTCTCGCTTTCCCTTGCACGAGAGCTTCAACGGTGTCAGAGAACTCGTCGTGCAGCTCCAGGAGATGTGTCGTCAGATCCTTGTACATCAGCGCAACATCTCGCTTCGAAGAAGTCTCTGCTGGGTTTTGCAGCAGTGTCTCCACGAAGTACTGCACCACATCACGGCGCGCTTGTTCGCCGTTCGTCTCAATATCCTCCAAGGCATCGCGAGATTTCTTCATGACTGCATGCAAAAAGCGCAGACAGTGCTGTGCCTCGCGCACGCCCAACGCGTTCTGGAGGTTGTGAGAGCCGCTTGAGCCAACGAGAGATTGAAGTGCTTGAGCGAGCAACGCTAGGGATGGCAACGGCGTTGTGTACAACGCTTTGGTCGCCGCATTTCGTGCGCCTTCGTCACTGTCACCGCAGAGTCGTAGCAATGCGAAGCGTAGACTCACGTCGCCGCTTGCAACTTGGCGCTTGGGGTGGGAGATGAGGGTGGTAGCCCATTCACCGACAATGGTTCGAACGCGCTGGTAGTTGCTTGCACTGTCGTACAGCTTTGTTCCCTTCAGTAGTCCGACGAGCTCCGCTTGAATCTTGGCCAGCACGACATTCTCTCCGCTCGTCTCAAATGCACCACGAAGCGAGTTCATGGCCTTCAAAGCGTTCGCGCCGGATCGGTTCGCCTCCTCTGTCAAACATCTCACTAGCAGCACTTGGAATGCCTGTTCGGTGCCCGTGACCAACAATGGCGCTCGTGAGGCCAATACACTGATACTCTCGTAGATGAACTGCCGGAATTCCTGCCAAAATGCAGCGTTTCCGACGTCGAGATCGGCGTTCGGGTCCATCAACGTGCGTAGCAGTGTGGGCAGAAGCACTGGCCCCATCAACTGGACCAGATACGGCTCTGCGCAGTGGTGGAACACCCATTCACACAGCTTCACGCCTGCGATCTTGATACGTTGCGCAATGTTCTGGGCCCGCGACGGTTCTTCGCCAAACATCAGCTGGCAGATCACCTGCAGTACCAGTGGTAACGCGTTGGCCGCTGCCTTGGATGCCTTCAAAACGTTCACTGCTGCCAAAATGCTCGCATCTGCCACGCGCGTGCGGTTACTGAGGAAGATGGCGTCACGCCCTTGCCACGGACGCCCCTGCGACGCGGCCTGGCTTGACAGGATGAGCGTCATGATATCCTTACACAGCGTGGTGTCCTCTAGCGCAGCCAGATCCTCGTCCTTGACCACGCGCTGCAACTGGTCCTCGCAAAATGACTTGATCGTGTGGTGGAAAGAGGCCGCGCCGGCCACAAAATGGAGCACCCTCGATGGATGCAACGGCCCCAGCTGCTTGACGAACTGCAGCGCGTGGAGCTGGCAGTCGTACAGCGCCTCGCGCTTCAGTGCCGTCACTTTCACGCGCTGTAGACGCTCGAGACGCGGCAACAGAAGCCCGTACGCCACTGCATTCTCACTAGTTGGTTGGTAGAGCACCAGGTCCAATAAGAAGCCCAACACAATGTCTGCCGCGTCCTTGTTGGCCAGGATCTCGCTCGCGTCGCCTGTGGAACCCGGAAACGTGCTCAGCAGAAGCCGGAAGAACGTCTCCTGCTGGCCGTCGCCTGCGTGCGGCAGACTTTTGGCCAGCGTGGCCAGCACCGCGGCCTGTTCTTCACGCGTCGCGGCCGCAAACCCCATTTCTACCAACCACACAGCAGCCATCAGACTCATGTTGACTGTAGTATACGAAATGGACGCACGTACCGATGAAGAGGAAGGCGAAATTGGCTGCAAACGGTGACTGCGTGGGTTGGGCGGTCTCCAAAATGGCGCTGAGCTGGCGCAGCGGCAGCCGTGGCGTCGGGATCGCGTGCAGTCGCGTCTTAATATGCGTGATCACTTGCAGAATCTGCCCACAAATCCGTCAGAAACGCGTCTAACGACCCTGCATTTTCCATTTAGCTTCACCATACCTTGTCTTTGAGCTGGAACTCGATCGGCGTGGCCGTGGAAGCCGGGAACAGTCGCAACAGTTGCGGCAGCAGCGCGTCCAGCACGCTTAGCAGTCGGTCGTCGGCTTCAATACTCGCGAGCCGGAAGAGCACGCGCTCCAGCGCCTCGATCTCCTTCGCGGGGTCCGCCATGTTCGCGGCGATTCCTTCTCCGCGTCTTCCTTTGGCAATGCGATCCCCCCTCTTGGATACGGAGTGATGGTAACTTAGATGGGAATGATTGTATATATGTTGTACGGAATGTTGATCTATATGTCAGTACTCACATGTTGAGCACCTGCGAGATAGCATACATATATACGGTATGAAGGGTCAAATGTTGCGGGAAGACAAGAGGGGAATATTGCCTTTGGGAGAAGATGAATGGAGCCTCGCCGACGGGAGGCGATGACGGCGTGCTGGCGGACGCTGCGCGCGTGTACGTGGGGAATCTGAAGTCCAAAGCCAACGAAGTGCATCTCACGGAGGCGTTCGCGCGATTCGGAGCGATTACGAGCGTCTGGGTGGCGCGCAAAGTGCGTTTGTGTGGTACGGTTTCCTATCCTCACTATGGACCCTGTAATTGACCGCTTGTATGGACTTGGTGCAGCCTCCAGGCTTCGCATTCATCGCATTCCAGCGTGAGGTAGACGCCAGACGAGCTGTGGAGACGTTTGACGATGCGCATCCGCTTGAAATCCTGGGGAAACGCGTGAAAGTGCAGCTCGCAGGCGACAAAGCGGCTGCGAAGGAGAAGACGGACGTGCCCAAGGACACGCAAACGCCACACAGAGAAAGTCGTAGGGAGAGAGAACGCGAGCATCAAAGGCGCAGTCGGTCGGCTGGGGATCGGCGCTCTAGAAGCAGCAAGCGGAGTTCCAGACGACGACGCAGCAGTCCAAGCCGCAGTCGGAGTAGGAGTAGGAGTCGCAGGCGCCGCAGTGCGAGTCCAGACAGGCGACGCAGACATCACCGTGATCGGATCTCCAGTATCAGCAGCAGCGGCAGTCGAGGATCGCGACGACGCAGACGCTCCCGCTCACGGTCGCACTCGCGGTCGCGAAGCCACGGTCGAAGCCACAGCCACAGCAGATCCAAGCATCGTTATCGGTCGTGACGGACGTTAAAACGGCGAGAGAATGGAGCTGCAGGGCACCATGGCGCTAGACCCGTCGAGCATGGTGACAGAAGAGCACTGCGCGTCGAGATCTCCTTCGTCGAGGGCGTGGAGACGCGTGTGGGTCATGAAAAACGGGCGGGACACGCGAGTGCTCGTGCTACTGGCAGTGCTATCCAAGCAGTCGTCGGTGATGTGTGAGAAGGATGACCGTGTGGTGAGAAGGGGAAGCGACTCGCTCTCGGAGGCCGCCGGTTTGCGGCTCGGAACGCTCTTCCTACGGTTCGGTGGTGACGGCAGAAGTCGCGGAAGAGAGAGAGGCGACTGCTTATGCTCATGCTCATGCACGGGATCAGTCGGGATCATCTCGCCACTTACGGAAGGGAACTCGACTTCGTCACTAGCTTCGTCGTGGTGCGGAGGAGACTCTTCTACTGCGGCTTCGAGAACCGGCTCCGCGAGTGGGTCTGGTGCGGTGTTAGCTGTGGCAGTCGTGGCCTCGGCGTTGGAAGTTGCCACAGGTGCGTCCAGGTTGCTGCTGGTCTTTGCAGCGAGTGCTTGCGCTGAACGAAGACGCGGAACGACGCGCGGTTGAAGAAGGCGACTTGGCTTGGCTAGCGTCGGCTGCGGAGGGACGTGGATAGTCGATGGTGCATCGGAAGAGTCCGAGATGGCGACAGAAGCAACTTTGGTGGGTGTACTAGCGTCGCGGGGCTCGCTCTTCCTGACGGCTTTCAGTTTCATGAGAGCAGGCTTCTTCGACGCGGGCTTGGTCGTGACCTCCTTCGCTTCTGTTGCGGTCGATGGTGTCGTGTTCTTCCGAGTCTTCGTATCCCGACTCTTCTGCTCAACGTCTGGCTTCGATGATTTCTTCGTCGGTGGAATACTTCGGTTCGATACAGACTTCGCTGGTGTTGGCGCTGCAGTCGTCGCTGTCGTCGCTACTGCGAGGCTTGCGAGCACTGACTGCTGATCGCGTAGCTGCTGCTTCAGCTCTTCATTTTGCTGCTTCATTCCTTCGCACAACTCAAACAGCTTCGACAGCGCAGCGGGATCCATTACGACCGCTGGATTTGCGGCTGCTACTGGTGCTGTCTCTGCTGCCGGTAGATCGATGTGCTCGACGACAGACGCCTCCACATTTCCACCAGCCACTGCGGTCTCAGTGGATCCGTTGGTGTCCATCATGATTTGAATAGTTCTCTCGCTCGTGATTGTCGGCACTGGGAGCTGCTTCGGGGCTGGTACAGTCGTTGGAAGAGGCGGCCAGAAGCCGCCGCCGTCATCGTCATCCTCGATGATCCGCTTTTTCCCAGGTCTCCCACGGCCTACGTGCGTCGCGCCTTCAGCTTCCTCCCGCTTCTACGACACCAGCAGACAAGCACGTGAGCCTCAATCAATGCAGCGAGAATCCATTCCACGCGCGCCTCACTTTCTTCAGCTCGATCTGTTCCTGGAGACTGCTCAGATACTCTTCTCGTGACTGCTGTGGCGCTCCGCCTCGCCGCCGCCGACCCGCCAGCGTGGTAGCGTCTTCTGCAAGTGCCGGCAGACACGACGGGACCACCGAGGCAGATTGCGAACGTGGAGTCTCGGTCGTCGGTGGCTGCTCAATCACCGGTGCGTCGTGTTCTGGTGCCGTGTAGCCACGCTTCTGCTGCTCGCGCTGCTGTTCCTTCTCACGAATCTGCCGGGCGAGCGACGCTTTCCACTCGTCTGCCGACATGGCAGCGACAAAGCGGCGCCCCGATCGATTGTTCAAGGCGGGCTCGGCATTCTCCAGCGGCAGTGCTGACCCTCCATTCACGTCCGTCGCATGGTCGTGGGTCTGGTTGTCTGACTCGTGTCTAGGCTTGCGCTGGAGCTCCTCCTTCTCTCGCCGCTGCTGCTCCAGTGCCTCTCGCCACTCTTCTTTCGTGAGCGTTGTCACGCGCCGACGACCTGCAGCAGGGAATCCCGTTGACGGATCGACCTGCATGTTCTCTGCTAGCGTGACATTGGTAAATCAAGCTGCAAGTCAAGACCCTCAAGGCTATTTATTCACCCACTCACACGGCCAAGCGCGAAGCATGAAAGACGACGAGAATACCGTGGCTTGCCAGGATGAAAAGTTCCGAGAGACCAGCTTCCAGCTTCAACATTGAACGACACCATTGAGATTAAGATGGAGATGCTTGTGCATCTCCGCTAGCAGGACGCTCGCGACCCAGTACTACTGTTGTACTCGTTTACTCTACGCGATCGTGAACTTCTTCTCCGACGTCATGTATCCGTTCGGGTCCTTGCGGACGCTCGGCGTTGAGAACGTGGCGCGGACTTTGTAGTCGCCGGCCGGCTCTCCGCTCAGATCCACCGAGAACGTGTCGCGGAACTGCGTGAGCTCCGTCTCAAGGCCCGTAGCTTTCTCCACGCGCAGCCATTGGACCGAGTACTTCTCCGCGGACGCGACAGCCGCGTTGGTCTGCACGAACGTGTCGGTCGGGAGACGCAACTGGCCGAGCGGGATGAGCTGTACGCTGGCGTTGCGGCCCGAGACCACGACGTCGTCGATGAACTCGACACGCGCGAGGAACTGGAGCCACATGTTCTCCTGGCACACGGCGCAGAAGTGCGAGGACGTCATGTTGCGCATGAGGCAGCGCTCGTTGTCGGGCCGCACGCTCTTGAGTTTGTTGATGTCGTACGTCGGGTAGATGCCGATGTAGTCGCGGTCGTCCATCTTGAAGCCCGACTCGTCGGCGTACTCGTAGATGATGGCGTTGCAGAGCTGCTTGATGATGGGGCTGCCGTCGAACGCGCCGGCCTGGATCACGAGCTGGTGGCTGCCGGCCGAGAAGCCGCCCGTAGCGTTGCTCCACTGGTAGAACGTGCGGTCCTTGAGGCCGTTGGACTTCCACGCCAGCGGCTTTCCGTCCAGCGTCACGCTCAGCGAGTCGTCCGTGTCGGTACCAGAGACCGAGAACTGCACGAACCAGCGCTTGAATTTGCCCGTGGACGTGAAGTTGATGGTGTACGCGCCCTGCTTGAGGTCGTACCAGATATGCTTCTGGAACAACTGCGCCGCCTGCTCCTCCACAAGCCGCGTGGGCTCCGTGAGCCAGTGCTTCCACGAGACCGTGGCCAGCGACGTGGCCGAGTTGGCGCCGCTGTACACGTAGCCGCCGTCGTACTCCTCGCCCACGTCGCCGAAGTTGTGGCCCATCTCGTGGCGCAGCACGACGGTTCCAGACGTCAGACTGCGCGTGGAGATCACAAACTCACCACCAAGACCGCCGTAGAAGTCGTCGTTGCCGATGATGGACGGGAAGTCGCAGGCAGACGCGCCCAGCGACGTGCACACGTCACGCGCGGCCTGGGCCTTGCTGGCGTACACGCCGCGCAGCTCCGTGCCGTCGCGGTACAAGCCGAAGGCCGTGTCGCGCGGCTTGCTGCCCACGCCAATACCCGTTTCGACCGACGGCACGTACGCCGCCCACACGTTGAACAGCGGCAGGTACTGCGCGAACGTGTCGCCCGTGAACATGTCGGTGGTGAGCCGCGCAATGTCGTCGAAGAACTTGGTTTGCTCGTCCAGCGTGTAGCCGTCGCCCATGAACACGACGTCGATGCGGTTGCGCGCATCGCCCGAGTCCACGATCTTGCGCAACTCCGTGGGCGTCGTGGCCAGCACTCGGCTCCGTGCTTCATCCTCACCTCCACGCAGACGACGCGCGCTTGGATCCGCATAGATCGCGTCTGGGTTGGCGCGCAGGCCGTGCTCGCAGCGTTCAAAGACGCGTTGGTCGACGGCTGTCGCGCTGCCGCCCAGCACAGTCACAAACTCCTGGAGCTGCTCTGGTTCATGGGACATCAGCTCGTCTGGCTTGCGGTTCTGGCGGCGCTTGGTCTGCTCCACGATGTCGGTCGGCGAGTGGATGGCACGGTGGCGCTGGGTCTCAGCTGTGGACGAGATGAGCGTGCACTTGGCGGTGGCGTGGTCCACGAGCACGGTGGCCGCATACGTGGGGACGTCGGAGGCCGTCGCAGCGGCGAGCGTCGCGGCCGTGAGCGTCGGCAGTAGCGCGAGGAGCTTCATCGGAGCAGAGACAGAGCCGGAGTCGGACGGGCGGGGGTTTCAGCGGCTCGAGACGAATCGGCGAATGAGCCGAGTGAACTATTTCCACCGAGTCGGCGAGGCGGCGTTGCTCATGATCAGCAGGTGGATGACGTCGGGTGGAGCTGTTCACTGTATATAGGGACGAGGCGAGCGCAAGACGCCTTGCGGATCACACGGTGGTGGTGTGTGTGCTGTAGGTGCAATTACAATGGCGACTCATAGTGGATGCAAGTGAGCTGCTCGTCAAAGACGACGATCTGATTAGTGGTGGAAGATGTACGGAATCCGATGCAAAATGGATTTCTTGGATGGGATTGTAGATGAAGTTGGATACAAAATCGGGTTCTTGGATGGATTTTTACATCGGGTTTGGTGAAAGTGGGTTTTAGGTGAGACCAACTCGGGTCTTCAACTTCAAAGCAAGTTGCATGGAGGAGTCGCAAGCCTGCGTGTGGTGTGCGCGCCAACCACATACACACTCTCTCTGTGTTGCTGCAAGGGGACGTGTACTACAGTACTACGGTTTGGAACGCAGCGGCTGCACTGCAATTTGCAGAACTCACTGCGGTGGCTACCCATGACGACCGAGCCTTGTAAGTTGTCAGTGATGCTGTGGTACCTGCTGCAGGCTGCAGCTGGGTCATTGATACATGTACAGTGCTGTGGACCCCAGCCTGTGGTTTCAACTGGGACTTCGCGCAGCACCCATAAGTACCCAATGTGATTGATCTATGGGTGGCTTGGCTGTTCATGAACAGGATCGCAACACAAGCTCGTCACCGAACGAAAGAGAGCGGGTTCCCAATCCAACGTCTGCTCTGAGTCGTAACCAGAGTTGGGATCCACTGGAGTCCTCTGTGAACCCCCTTTTGGAAAAATGGCGACACCAATCTTAGGATCTG
>JAADXI010001083.1:0-11541 GCA_023337615.1 Pythium brachiatum | reverse complement strand
TTTCCTTCGTAGGGTGTCCTATTTTTACAGAGAAGGGTGCACCCTCCCATGTCTTCCAAAAATACTTCACACCCTATGATGGCAAACTAGTCCTAAAATGTCGTAAACAGTCAAAAAACACCCTAATCTGGCAAAAGTCCGCTGATGGTCGAGGACATCAAGCTTTGATTCAAGAACGCGAGGCCATGCGTTCACGCTGAACGTGCCCTTTCCATGGGGAGTCCACGCCACTGTTGCGGCGCGCCTGGCGGTGCCGGACTGCCCGGTGGGGGCTCTGATCCGCGTGTGCGGGCTGCGGGCCATCCGGTCAGCCAGTGGAACTTCCGCCGGAAGCCCCAGTCCGCACGCCGATTGCTCACGCTCTCCCTCTCACTTCGGTTCTTTCCCGTCATCGCACGCCTCGCTTTCCGTGTGATACCGTACTAACCAACCCAAACCACCATGAAGACCTTCGTCGCCGTCGCCGCGCTGGCTGCCGCCGCGCAGATCCCGACCACCATGGCGTGGTGGGACAACGGCCACATGCTCGTGGGCCAGGTCGCCGCGCTCAAGATGAGCAAGGACGACCTCAAGACCATCACGGACGTGCTCTCGGTGTGGAACAAGGAGTTCCCGAACACGGACTCGCTCTGGGGCGCCGCGATCTGGCCGGACCTCGTCAAGTGCACGTCGCAGTCGTCGTACTGTGGCTCGCCAACGTCGCCGTCGATCTTCTCGCTGAGCGACTGGCACTACGTTGACCTGCCGCTCGACATCGCCGGTGGCAAGTACGGTGACATGAACTCGGACGACCTGAACCTGTTCAAGTACTCGCTGGGCGGTCTCGCTGTGGACACGCTGGAGAACGGTATCAAGACCATGGCCACGACCAACTCGACGTGGGCGGTCAACTTCATCGTGCGTAACTTCATCCACATCTTCGGTGACCTCCACCAGCCACTGCACGCAGTCGGCGGCCTCAACGCCTCGGAGCCAAAGCTCGTGGGCGGTGACGGCGGCGGTAACTCGTTCAAGTTCCGCAACCCGTGCCAGTTCTCGAACCTGCACGGTCTGTGGGACGCCGCCGGTGGCGCGTACTCGCTCAACAACTGGTCGCCAGACGCCAAGATCACCAACGACGCTCTGCTCACGCCAAACGCTACGGCCCTGATCGGCCTCCTCCCGCTCATCTCGGACTCGCTCAACTTCGAGAGCTACGCCAGCCTGTCGTACTCGGACTTCCAGAAGGCGCTGGTCACCGACGGCAAGGCCATCCGCAAGGTCGTGCTCGACTCGTACAAGCTCGCGGACGCTGTGGTCTACAAGGGACTCGACCTCACCTTCGGCTCGGACGGCTACGTGCCGTGCCCACCGCAGTGGTACAACGACTGGGCTTCCCAGTACGCCCAGTTCCGCATTGCCACCGCCGGCAAGCGTCTCGCTGTCATCCTCACGCAGTTCGCCAAGCAGATCCGCGCCAAGGGCCTCGACAAGCGTGCTCTCGCGTAGAGACATCAACAGCTCGAGAGGACGCAGCCTGACAGCTAGTGATGTATCAGCATCGTGTGAAGTTAACATGTTGTCATACATCAATTCCTACTTCTTCCTTCTGATCGTTCAGTTTGTGGCAGCTCTCTTTCGGCTAGACTCACGTGAGCACGAGATCTCATACCCGAGATACACGCAGCTCTTGAGCACAGCACTCACTCCCTGGCGGCACAGGGTCTTGTCGGCCTCATCCAGCGCCATGTACGGCTTGAGGGAAGGGTGTGTCTTGGTATCAGCATCAAACGCTTCGCCGTAACTCCAGCCTTGTTGCGTGTAACCAGCCGCCCACACTTCGTGCGAGTTTTCCGCCAACAAATCCACCAGCATGAGCATCTCCCACGACAATGTGACTTGGTCTGACGGTAGGACGCCATACCCGACCGACGAAGACTCGCTCTTGGCGCGTCGTCGTGAAGATGACACGCGTTTCTCCACGTGACAGCCGAGGGCGAGAACGCACTTGAGCGTCTCTTCGACACACTGCACGTTCTTCAGCTGCGCGTCCGCCGGCAGTTCACGCATGGGAACGAGCAGTGGATGCAGGCGAGCGCCATCATCCCGCGTCGCTCCGAATGCCCAACCTTCAACATGCTTTGCGAGACACCAGTCAAAGTGGAGCTGAGCCGCCAGTGTCGACACATCCTCCTGCAGCCACACAGGAAGCTTCACTTGACTGGTCTGGACAGGGTTGGGCGAGTACGCGAGTCCGTGGGGTGGAGACGCGATAGCTGAGGAGGCTCCGTTAGCATCGACATGTCGAAGATCTCCTAACGAATTGTCCTTCACTGCCTTGCTCAGTATCTCGAAACGACTCTGCAGCACGGACACAGCACCACCAAGTTCATGGGCGTCCACACAGATTGCAGGTGCTCGCTTGAGAGCGCGGACTTGCTGCGTGAGCGCCTTCGAGTCGACTTGGCGGTGTAGCCACTTGTGGCCCAGGATCTGCTCAATCGAGATACGCTTCTCAGGGTCTTTTTCCAGGATGCGAAGCAACAGATCCTTGGCTTCCTCATCGTGGCAGCTCGCAGGGAACACGACAGCGTCGCGCTCGATCTTCTCAAACAGCTTCACCAAGTCGTTGGAGTAGAACGGCAGATACCCGAAAAGCAGAGCGTACAGAGTCACTCCGGTCGCCCAAATGTCCGCCTTGAAGCCGTCGAATTCATCGCCACTGAGCGCTTCAGGTGGCAGAAACTGGTACGTTCCCTTAGTGGACTTGAGCATCGCCTTGCGTGGTTGCTGAGCAGGCTGAGAGTCGTGCGAAAACGACGGCGGAGATGTCTCTAACGCGTCGACTGTGTTCCCAGTGTCGGCAGTCAGATCCCACAGCGCAATGTTGTCTGGGTTCGCTTCCTCAGTGAGGTGTCCATCAGCTTCCTGGTGGAAGTAGTGGGCCACGCCCAGGTCTCCGATCTTGCACATGGTCCGGTCTTCGTTCGCCATGAGATTCTCGGGCTTGATATCGCGGTGGCACAGGCCATTGTGGTGCAACGCTTGGATGCCGAGAAGCAGATTCGTCATGTACACGCGCACCGTCTTCTCGTCCAGCAGACTCAGGCTCTTTTGGTTCCTCGACCGCGCGTAGCACTTGCGTTCCGGATCCCACTCGGCGATTGCACCGCCACCCATGTACTCCATCACGAGATAGTACTGTCTCTCTTCCGAGTTGACGATCACATCGTGGAGCTTGATCACGTACGGCAGGTGGCTCGCTTTCTTCAGCAGCGCGATCTCGCGGCGCACGTCTTCCGGGATTTCGTGTAGCGGTGGCGACGGGTTTCCATCGCTGGTCTGTGCGTGAGGTCGCGCTAGCGTTGGTCGGCCGCCTGTGGCACCAGCACTCGGAACAGCGAGACGGTTGGGCACGCCCTTGGCCTTTTGCGGCACGAATTTCTTGATCGCGAATGGCTTTCCTTGGTATGTGTACAACGACACGATACCCGAAGCTCCTCGCCCGAGCTCACGCACGAGCGCGTACTTGCCGGCGAGTAGCTCACGCTCCTCCAGTCTCTCCGTAACCCCACGAGTGAAGCCATGCGATGACATGTGCAACGCTGAGATCCACGCTCGCTCGTCGTCCGAGTTCTTCGTGAGGAAGCGGATGTGGTGGCCGCTCGCTGTCACGATCTCAAGACCCGGTTCCTTTTGTGCTTTCAACGACATCGCGCGGACGTCGGCCACACGCACACCATCGTTCGATCGGAAGACGCCCCAGTACGACTGCACGGGCTCACGCGTCGCGGTTGTGCACTTGAGCAAACGATTCTGCGAGCTGTCGAGCTTGAACCACCGCTCCTTCCACTTGCCGTCCTTGCCTTGATACTTTAGCAAGCCTTCATACGACACGGCATCGGCACCGTATGTAGGCTGCGAGTTGCTGTCCGCGGTTGAAGGGTTGAAGCAGGAAATCGCGTCGAGCAGGGAGATGCCCATTCCTTCGAGCACGTCGCTGGTCTCTTGCAATTGAGCAAATGGCAATTGTCGAGCTGTGCAGATAGACGCGATCCATGCCCACGAACAGGACGCTCAGGTCTTGATGCTGGTGCTGGCTTCGTCTTCAGTCGTCCTCAACCGCCAATAGCAGTTGCTTCTCGGTAGTCGCCAGTGTGAAGCCAAGTCGCATGGCAGCGCCACCATCAGGGACGCGTATATTTAGAAGCTTTGGTTCTTGATGTGGGTGAGACTTCGTCTGAGTGAACTTGCTGAGGGATTAGGAGGTTAGGAACTTGAGATGCACGTTGCAGTCGGCGACGATCCACTCGTGGAAGCGTCGCGTGTCAGCTAGCAGCGCTGTGAGCGTGAGTCCGCCCTGCCTTCCAACTCGCACGACCAGCGAACCATCAGGAGCCGGCGCTTCCACTACTTCCACCACGCATCCAGCGGCGTTTGGCGCATCCATCTCGTCGGGCAGCGTCGTGAGCCACAGCACGTGGCCTCGTGCGATGCGTTCGAAGCGATTCACTCGTCGGAGCAACGTGAGCACCGCGTTTTTCCACTTTCCACGCAACATTCCCTTCTTGAAGGTGAAGTTGAGGTCGTGGGCTGAGCACTGGAGAGGGAACCGCGTGACGCTGAGGGCGGCGACGTGATCCACCGCCAGCGGTGGCGCCGCCGCTTCTCCAGATACTGAGCTGATAGAGGCTGTCGACTGCATCGACGTGCTGCCTTGTGTGTTTGGTTCGCTCTCGTCAGCTCCATCGTCGTGGAGGTCGCTCTCAGTGTTTCCTTGTTGCTCTCGCTCGTCGTCGTCTTCTGTCGCTCCGTCGAGCTGGTCGATCTTGCGTTTGGCGTTGAACTATGACGGACGCAGTGACTATTTATCAGCAACAAGCCACCTGTATGTATGGGGATTGCTCACTGCACCCACCATCTTCGCGTAGATACTGGACGGTGTGGCCTGTAATGTACATCGTAATCATGAGTGTGGCGATTGAGAATTGACACGAATCCATAGAGACAAACCAGTTGCATCAGCGCCAATGGCCGGCCCATCGACGATAGCGAGCCACTGTCTGCCAGCCCAGGCTCTTCGTCTGCTTTGTCTTGATCCGTTGCGGCCGCTTCCATCGGTGGTGGCTCCTGTAGTGTGGAAGCACCGTCGCGCTCGTCATCTCCACCAGCGGAGTCGCCCAGTGCCTCAACCGCCGGAGCCACAGGCGCGTAAGTGTAACCAGTGTAGCACGTCAGTCGCTCACGCCATCGCTACAGTAACCACAGCGTACCGTCAGTTCCCCACCAACCAGCGTCCATCCACCACCACCAGCTCCGCATCCGACCTGTTCAACGCGTGCCGCCGCCTCCTCGAGCCGCACTCGCGCAGCCTCCTCCTCAGCTCTGGTCTCGCCGTCGACGTCGTGCTTAGCATCCAATAATCGCTGACACACGCGGTGCATGACGCGCGAGTATAGCGCCGCCACGCGCTCCTCTGGGCCCAGTAGCGACTTCATTTTGGTGGTCTCAATTCCAACGATTCCAATTGGAATTTCCGTTGGGTTTCCAAAGAGAAACGGAGATTTTCAGCCAATCACAGCAGCGCATTCGATGAGCGAGAGCTGCACGAAGGGAGGGAGAGCTCATACCCCGTGCAGCTCCTTGCATACACACAGGACCTTCGCTTATGAGCGCTGTAGTTTATTACGATCCATCCACTTGCTGTTCTGAGCTTGTTCAGCTACCTACAGACCCCTGGATGGCCATCATATCATCATCCAAAGCGGCGAGATCTCATTGACGACAACCTCCACCACCGTTGTGTGGGGAATGAATCCCACCCAACACATTCGATCTGCCGCCGATTATTCGCGGAACTTCTCTGGCAGACCGAAGCGCTGGTCGCGCTGTCGCTGTAAGCAGCAAGAAGAACGAAACGTCAGCGGTCTTGGAACTTGGGGATCCATGATAACACAGGATAGAGAGCAATACGTACTCGCTCGCCCGTGGCGAGGACATAGTAGAGCGTGCACGGCACGACGCCCCAGGCCGCGATGGCGGTGAAGAAGTCGCCGTCGAACTTGAAGCGCTTCTCCGAGTCACCGCGCCAGTTGTTGTAGTTCTACACACACAGCATCCCATCATCCCATCACACAATTCAGTCCCGCGGTTCCCCTCTTCATCTACTACTGCTCGCCACAAAGCATGTCTTCACGCACCTCCACGTGCTTGTTCTTGTGGAGCGAGCCACCGTTGCGGCGCTGGTTCTGCAGCAGCGCCAGCGAGCGCTTGCTCGAGGCCACGCGGCGCATAGTCGTCGCGAGCATTCTTCCGTGAGTCTTGGTGCAGTCCGTGCTTCGTGATCCGCTCGATCGCTCCCGACGGCCCACACACACAAGCAGTTCCAACGAGGGACGCACGGGACACATACCGGTAATCAACCGGTTTTGTATTTTACGATCTTTAACTTACGGGGACACATAGATTACAAACTGCTACTGTATTACGGTATATATCTCCCGAAATATACGGTAAGATCCGCCCGTGACGGTTCGCCCTGTCTCGCGGCAAGACGCCAGTTCACAGGTTGGAGATTGCCGCGACGATGGCGACGACGTGAGTGCTTTTACGGCCGCGGTGGTGGCGATGATGCATGTGTCCCTTGTCATCCACCACGGACATGCGGGTCTCACCCAGGCCACAAATCCATCCACCGGCTCAAAGCATCCGCTACGCAGTAATGGCGTCGGCGCGGAGCTGCGTGTCAGGGAGACATGCGTACAGCTATGAGCTGTCTTCCTGAGGCCGACAGACACCACGCTGGTACTGTAAACCAAGGGCAGGAGCGTGGCGTGTGTGGGATGCAGCGTGTGGAATTCATTGTAATTCTCGGGTTTCGAACGATATGACAGACACCGTCGTCTAAGATGACCGTCGGTTTGGTTCGTCTGCTGCAGCAGGTAGTCATCATCCGTAGGCAGGGGATGCCGATGCTTCATCATCGCTCACCACTTGCGCAGCTGCGTCGGCACACGAAAGAGAACTTGAACCGACAGCAAGCATGCAGATACCGACAGCAGGCAAACGGGCCCGCCCCCCCCTCTCGCGTCGATGCGTTGGCACTGTTTGCCCCAGCGGTGCAGTGCGGCGAGCGCAGTGTGCACACCGTGCCTTCCCAGCAGAAGCAAATAGGCAAACGAGCCCACCGCGGTCCGTGTCTGCGGTGGTGTGGATCCGTCGCCCCTGCTTGTTGAGAGGCGAACGAAACGGCAAAGCGAGGGGCGGCGTTTGCGATCGGTCGGTCGGCAGCCGCGCGTGAAACCTCAGCTGTGGAGTTGGGATCTTGCGATCTTTGTGCCGACCTAAATCATGGGTTGATCTCAGGGTCTATCGGAGACAACCGTGTCCTCAAGGCGCCAGCAGATAGTCGCTTCCTTTGATTCTCTTTCGCAAGGGAGAAGTAACCCCGCCAGAGGCTGGCGATACAATACAGTAGATGGATGAATCTCGTTCCTCCACTGCACCATCGAGCGTCTGATGATCGCATCTCACTGAGAAGTTCTCCCCCCCCCTCTCTCTCTCTCTCTCGCAACCCAATCGACGTGAGTGTGCAGTACACTGTCCCGTTCACGTGAACCGAGTCGGTGCTGTTCCCGACAGCTTTGTGCGTTTACTGTACATTCCTTCGTGCGCGCCTGACGACAGACAGACGAGGTGATTCAAGTCATGGCCCACAGTCGCCAATATCTTGGACCGCCACGACCCAGCAGATTAGTTGAATGAGGGGGCGACGACTCGATTCGCCACTCGAGTCCAGCGACCAGCAGCAGGCAGGCAACATTGGGCCCAATCCGCCACCAAGGCTGCAGTATAATAGCCGCCATTTGCACTGGGCGCTTCGGCAATTGCACACGTCTATTAATAGCGTATGAGGAATTTGGCGGGTTTCCATATCCAAAGGTATGCATCGTTGCCTGACCGAGACGAAAGGTCAGTCTGTCCACGCGACTGTCAGTTCCTCCCATTCCGCAGTTTCACCCCCCGGCTTCACAACCGGACAACGAAGATCCGTCTGAGAGTGATAGCGGCATTATCGGATGATAGAGGTATTTTAACTAGCTCGTAAGGAGACACATCGGGAGTCATCCACATGACAAATCATTTCATACAGGTAGCCAATCGTGTGTCTCATGTCCCTTGGTGGTGTTGCAGAAAAGAGGCACTCGATTTGAAGTCCCACTCTGTTGCGTGGATCTGCCTCGCGGGCTGCTCCTTCGTTTCCCACAGCTCAACACTTGGGGATTCACACTGTCAATCACAGCGAATGCGCTGTGTGTGGACGCAGGTAACAGCACGTCACCCACCCCTTTTCACTCCATCCACACGCCGCCTGACCCAAGTGCTCGCGTGTCTGTATCAGACGCACTGCCCACAGAGCACAATGGAGTGGCCTGTCCACGCCACGAGCGTTTCCGTTGCCTGTTGTCTCGCCCCCAGTCACGCACGAGGTTTCCCCAGCTGGTGAATTGCCGGCGGCATCCCAGTCATCCCTCCTCCATTTATTTCCTCTCACGGTCTCCGCTTCCGCCGGTGGAGCTCATTAGCTATTTAACCACGCAGACCGCAGTTGGACTCTCACATCCCCAACATGCCGCTCGCCACCAAGAAGCCGGCGCATGACAGCCCCGCGTCCACCGCGTCCACGAGCAACGACACCTTCAGTCAGCGCTACTCGCTCGACCTCATGGAGGACGAGCTCGTGGGCGAGCTGCGTCTCAAGCACGCGTCCAGCGATGACGACGACGAAGACGCCGACGCGCGCGGTACCATCGCGACGTGGGACGAGAGCCGCACAGCCATCGACGCGATCGGCGACAACCTCATCGGTCGCAAGCACCTGTTCGACGCGCCGTACGGCATGAAGGCGATCTGCTACGCCGACTGGACGGCCAGCGGCCGCGCGCTCGCGTGTATTGAAGACTACATCCGCGACGAAGTGCTGCCGCACTACGGCAACACGCACACCACCACGTCCATCACGGGCCTCCAGACCACGTCGTTCCGCGAGGAAGCGCGCCAAGTGATCGCGCAGGCCGTGAACGCCAAGATCTCGGGCAAGACGTCCGAGGACTGCGTGCTGTTCACGGGCCAGGGCACCACGAGCGCCATCAACAAGATGGTCACGGCGCTCGGACTCATGCTGCCGCTGCCGTCCAACGAGGCCAAGGACCGGCCGATCGTATTCGTGGGGCCGTTCGAGCACCACTCCAACATTTTGCCGTGGCGCGAGAGCTGCGCTGAGGTGGTCCAAGTGCCCGAGAACGCGGACGGCAAGCTGGACGTGGTGTTTCTGGTGGAGAAGCTGCAGCAGTACGCCGACCGGCCGCTCAAGATCGGCACATTCTCGGCCGCGTCCAACCTCACGGGCGTGCTCACGGACGTGGACCACGTGTCGGCGGTGCTGCACATGCACGGCGCGCTGGCGTTCTGGGACTACGCGTCGTGCGCACCGTACGTCAAGATCGACATGAACCCCGTGGTGCAGGGCCCGATGCGGCCGTACGTGTACAAGGACGCGGTGTTCTTCTCAGGCCACAAGTTCGTGGGCGGCCCCAACACGCCCGGTGTGCTGGTGTGTAAGAAGCGGCTGCTGGGCAACGCCGTGCCCACGGCGCCCGGTGGTGGCACCGTGTTCTTCGTGACCAAGAACGACCACCGGTACCTGTCCAACAAGATCGAGCGTGAGGAAGGCGGCACGCCCGACATCGTGGGCAGCATCCGCCTGGGCCTGGCCTTCGAGCTCAAGCAGCGCGTGAACCCGGTCAACATCATGAAGATGGAGGCACACCACCTGCAGACCGTGCGCGCGTCGCTGGAGCAGAACCCCAACATCGTGCTGCTGGGCCGCAACGAGATCAACAAGCTGCCCATCTTCTCGTTCCTCGTGCGCTTCGGCGACCGCTTTTTGCACTACAACTTTGTGTGCGCGCTGCTCAACGACCTGTTCGGCATCCAGACGCGTGGTGGCTGCCAGTGTGCTGGTCCGTACGCCACACGCATCCTGGGCATCACGGACGACCTGCTGTACGCGTTCGAGTGCGCCATGGTGGACAAGCAGATCGTGCTGCGCGCGGGCTTCTCGCGCATCAGCTTCCCGTACTTCATGCCGGACGCGGACGTGGACTACCTCCTCAAGGCGCTGCACTTTGTGGCGGACGAAGGCTGGAAGTTCCTGCCGTTCTACCGCTTCAACCACAAGAACGGTGCGTGGAAGCACCACACGCGCTTCACCAAGTTCCCGAACCGCCGCTGGATGACCGACTTCACCATCGCCAGCAAGAAGACCACCGGCAACGGCAGCACGACCACGGCGTCGTCGCAGCTGCAGGCGCTCGCAGACGACAGCGCGCTGTTCGCGCACCAGGACGAGAACATGGCGCAGGCGCGCAAGCTCGCGGACGAGATCACGAGCGGCGCGGTGAGTCTGCCGAACGCCAACGCCTTTGGCGAGATCCACGACCACCACTACGACACGCTGCGCTGGTTCACGTACCCGTCGGAGGCCGTGGCGGCGCTCAAGGCGGGCGTGACGCCCAAGACCACGACGGTGATCGCCGGTCCCGTGCAGCCGCAGAAGTACCAGGACCAGGACCCTGCGCTGGCGTACTCGGCCGAGTTCAACATGAAGCCGCTGGTGGCACAGCGCATCGCGTGGCGCGACCAGGAGGTAGTGGCCACGAGCCGTGAGCACGAGGCATCGGCGGCGGTTGAAGCTGCTGAGCCTGCAACGGAGACGGAGAAGGTACCAGCGAACGTGGTGGAGCTCATGAACCACAGCAGCGTGGACGAAAGCGAGCAGTCAGCGGTGTCGCTCGAGTCGTTCACGGACAGTGGTAGCAGCAGCCAGGCCAAGGCCAAGGCCACTACCAAGAGCAAGAGCAAGCCCACCAGCAGCAGCGTCCAGTTCATGAGCGGTCGCGTGGATGACCACAAGCGTCCGCTGCGCTCGACCAAGGACGCGCCGGCCAAGGAGGCGTCGGCGCTGCACTTTGACCACGCGCTCAAGTCCACGGACGCCATCAACAAGAAGATCAACAGCGCGCGCGTGTTCCCGACGCCGCCGGCCGCGCTGATGAAGTGGATCGGCCTGGCCGTGGCCCACTGGAAGATGATCGAGGAGGGCGACCGCCTGATGGTGGCCGTGTCGGGCGGCAAGGACTCGCTGGGTCTGCTCCACGCGCTGCTGCACCTGCAGAAGCGGTCGCCAGTCAAGTTCAAGATCGCGTGCGCGACCGTGGACCCGCAGACGTCGGCGTTTGACCCGAGTCCGCTGAAGGAGTACATCGCGTCGCTGGGTCTGCCGCTGTTCTACATCAGCGAGAACCTGATCCAGCGCGCGAAGAAGCAGATGCGCGGCCAGTCCATCTTGGCGTACACGGCGCGCATGAAGCGCGGCTTGCTGTACACGTGCTGCCGCCAGAACAAGTACAACAAGCTGGTGCTGGGCCACCACTTGGACGACGTGGCCGAGAGCTTCTTCATGTCGGCGCTGCACAACGGCCAGCTGCGCACCATGCGCGC
>JAADXI010001082.1:0-11574 GCA_023337615.1 Pythium brachiatum | reverse complement strand
GTACGAGTCGTGGACCACGATGTGTGTTTATTGCTTCTCCCCCTCCTTCCGTGAAGCTCTTATCGCTGTATTCGAGAAGAACCGGTTGATGAGATCAAGCGCAACGGCGGGCTGGTGTGTTGGCACCATGTGGCCAGCGTTGAAGATCTTGAGGAACACCGAGTTCTCGAACTCTCGCTTCACGCCAGCGTCCACCAACGGTCTACAGCATCCACACTCTCAAACGGCAGCTCACTCGCAGCGCTGAATCCATCCATACCTCGAAACGAACTGGCCACGATTAGGAAATAATCCCAACTAAGCTGATGTGTCCATGTCTCAGGCGACGCTTGGACTCCTGGTCTTGCTGCGTGCATGCTCCACATCCACCAGTGTGAGCTCTCCAGATTCAACACGCTGACGGAGAAAGCGAAGCTGGCAACACCATGGCAGTGCAGTGGGGACGCCCACAAACAACGAAGGCACAAGTGCGCGCAGTCGCGAGTAGAGATGGAGACGATCGTCGCGATCGGCCGACGTCAAACCGGTCGCGATCTTCGGATCGCGCCACACGTGTGACACGAGCCACAGGAGCAGCAGCACATCGTCGCATCCTATGATCCAAATGAATCGTGCAGTGCGACCATCCAACGGCGTAGATGAACAGCGTTCGTACAGGGCGTGAGCCACCTCCCACGTTGTGTTGTGTGCGTTTTTGCCACACAAGACCTCAGAGACCACTGAGCTATCCCAGAGATAGGAGTGCGACTTGTGGAGCTTGAACAGGTACTTGTGCTCTCCTCGGCAGGCAACTTTACGCACGATCTCCGTTGTAATCAGCTCAGGATACGTCTCCACCAAGTACTCGGGCACGTCAAAGCGTTCACCACGCAGTGCGTGCTGCAGAACGTCCGCCGAGCACGGTACACCACGCGCCAGCAGCGCCTTCACGAAGAGCAGGTTCGGTTTCTTTGCGGCGGAGCGAAGCAAGTCCGTGCACTCGCCAATCGGTCTTTTTGCCACGAGAAAATCGAGCAACTCGAGGTTCAAGGGACGACAATTCGAGCCGGCGGCGAGTAACTCGTTGAAGCCGATGGGTGCTTGAGCATGCGCACAGTTGCTCATGAGATACATGGCAAAACTGTCCTTCTGCTCTTGGATCGCGAGCTTCAGAAGCGAATGCTGGTCCCAAATGGGTACTCTACACCCCGCCGGGTGCTTGTCGTCGTGGAATATCTCAAAGGCTTCGACATGGCTGCGCGAAATGCCTCCACGGGATCGTCGCTCGCAATCGCCAATTTTGCCCACACCGATCGAATGTACTTGACGGTTTCGTTCAACTTCCACGTCGTTGGGTCCCGAATCGCCTCTGGCCGACGCTCAACCAGATACTGGACCATCGCCAAGTGATGATCATCACTATATCCGCCAAATCTCGCGGACATCTCAACAGCCACGTGCGAGAATCCCTCTGTGCGGTTTTCATGAAGGAATCGAACCACGTTCAAGTGCTCGTATGTAGCTGCGGCATCCATAAACCAGGAGTGAAAAGCCCTTGTGAGAGTTCGGTCTCGTGGTCATGGAGAAGCTGGACTGCTGGAAGATTGCCGTGGGAGGCGCACTGCTCCACAAACTCCCGCGTGATGGTTCTCGGATATTTTTCGTAGCAGAGACGCCGACTAACAGGTTCGGCAAATGCCGACAAATCGACTGCGTTCCTCGACAACAGCATCAGAAGAAAGTCTCGCAGCTCGACAGCCGCAAGGAGTGTGCCGCGATGGTGGAGCCGCACTAAATCCGTGCAGGCTTCTGGGTGGTGCTTCATCAACCAGCAAACTTTCTTCTTCTGTTCGTCAAGAAACGTCGCGAGGTCGTCCAGGGAGTATGTCGGATACTCGAGGGCTTCCAGCGCGGCCTGCAGCAAGCTACTTGGCCACAATGCAGATATAGCTGGCTTGCCATGGAGCCACTCCAAATGCTCCACGCCGCCACGTTCGCACACCTTTTCGAGCACATCGTCGAGTGCGAACCGAGGCACGCAGCGTAGTACGGCTGCTCACGCATACGGAAGAGCAGCTCCACCATACGAACATTGCCGGTGAGAAGCGCGTGGTGGAGTAAGGAGGCGCCTCCGGCCGCATTACGAAGGCGATGCGGGTGGCGTACATATCTGGTTCAAACGCGAGCAACGCGTAGGGAAGACCGGATTCGAAGCCCACGATGTAGAGGAACAACGTGGGGTTGGTCAATACCGTGAACGCAGCCGGCATCATCGGCATGTCTTGAGCGAGTTAGCTTGGATGTTGTCGGTAGAGAATGCCAACGGTGACAGCGAGAGATCGAATTACCCGTCTCAGATTTGGCTCCTAAACACGTTCCAGGTGTGTTCCAAATACGTCGTTTAGGGATTTGGAACAGCGGTGCCAACCTTCCCTTGTTCGGCTTCGAATTGTTCAAACATGAATATTCTCGCGGAATTGGCGTCTTATTTATGGAGAGCAGAAAAAAGGGCAACCAAGTCACTTGAAATTTTGAGAGACAACGATAAGGCAAGAACTGTTTCTCTCGCCGTCGCTGTGTGTTCACTCATTCTCCAATTCTCCAGCCAGCCAGCAAGCAACTTCGATCCACCGCCAGCAAGACCACCAGAGATGCAGACTGCGTTCACGGTACTCACTGACTCGACGTTGTTCGCCCACATCGTCGGCTTCCAATGCGGTCTTCCGTACGCGGTGCGCATGTTTGAGCCCGAAGTGTGTGTCGCGGAAGCCACACGCCACCCTTTCCATCCGTGCGGCGCCGACGGCGCCTTCTTGCTCCACCACGCGCTGCTCACAGACAACGTTCGTATAATGGAGCTGCTGCTGCGCATGCGAGAGCAGCCGTACTACGCTGCGATGCGTCGGTTCGCACTCGACGGTGCGGTTGAGAAAGTGTGCAAGCGAGGCAGTGTCCGGCACTTGGAAGCGCTGCATGGGCAGCCACACGTGTTCACGTCGTGGCCCAGCAACTTACTGCAAGTCACGCTGGACGAGCTCGAGTGTCCGTTTCCGGAACGCTCTCCGGAAGAACTGGTGATGTTCCACAACGAGCAGAAGAACAAGGCGCTGTGGTTGATGAAGTGCCACCCAGAGGCGTGTACATATCGTGTGAAGCCCCACCGCGGTGTCTTCATATCGGCCCACGAACTACGCGACTTTTTCCTGGAATTGTTGGCCGCCGATAGAGTCGATCTGTCGACCGAGCCGGTGTATGGTGATCGGTGCTTTGATGTCTCTCTCCTCGAGCTGATGCTGCGCAAGTGCCCGAGAGTCATCACGCCGCAGCTCGTGGAGGTGTGCGCCTCCCACGGCAACCTTGAAGGAGTGAAATTTCTCCACGATCACGAGCATGAACTTCCGGAGGAGCTCTTCACCTCATGGGTTATGGATGCCGCAGCCAAGCACGGCCACTTGGACGTCGTGCGATTCCTCCATGAACGCAGAACGGAAGGATGCACGCAACGCGCCATCGACGACGCGGCTCGGGCTCATCACTTGGACGTGGTCAAATTTCTGCTCGAGCATCGCACCGAAGGATTCTCGCCTGGGACGATCGAATCGATGGTGGATTATGAAGACTACGACAAGCGCAACTTGGGAATCGTCCAGTGTTTAGTGAAGCACCACCCAGAGGCGATCCAGGACCCGACATCGTGGGAGTTGAACGACGCTGTCAAGCACGTTCGGTCGGTGTGGGCCAAGCACGCGGTCGCCAGCAATGATCCCGTGCAGGCATTTCGCGCAGCAGTGATCCACGTCACGGATGTCGAATCCTTCAAGAAACTCCACGAGCAGAACCATCCTACAGCGTGTACGGCTCAGCCCCACTGGCGCGACCACTCGGTTCTGCGGCTCGCGATCGACGCGGAGAACGACGCGATTGCTGCGTTTCTCGTGAACAACTGCGAACACGTGCGCGCCGCCATCCGGTTCGACGAATTGTTTGCCTGTGGCTCGGGTTTGCGTCCGCCGAACCTCGAGTTGGTGGATCTTCTCCTGGCCAACAGACCGAGCAGCGACCGACTGAACACGTACTTGCTGCAACGCGCCGCAGGAGTGTCGAACATGCCGTTTGCGAAAGCGCTGCTGGAGCGCGGCGTGCCGTGTACAGAGGACGTTCTGAGGGAGGCGTTGTGTGGCGAAAACTTCGAGGTCGCTGAGTATTTGATGGAGACGTACCCTGAGCAGATCACGACGGAGGCCATGCAGTTTGTCGCCCGCCGCGGCGAGTACGCGTATCTGTTCAAGCTGCATGCGTCGCACCCTCATCTATGGGAGAGCTCCATAGTCTCGGAGATTATATACCACGACAACGCCGCGGAGCTCACGACCTGGGAAGTGATCCGTTCGCTGTACGAATGCAGTTCATCAACGCCGTTGGAGGACTATATCTGCAGAGGAGTGTGGCAGGACTACCACCACGACGATGTGCTGCTGTTCATGTGGCTCGTGTGGCAAGACCCGCAGCTCCCAAAGGGGCTGGCGGCCGTAGAGCGCGGGTATCGGCTGCGGCTCTACATGCGCCTACGCGGACTCGTGCCTTCCCTGTTTGCAGACGTCCCAGTGAGCCTGCCGTGGTGCTGCCAGCTTCGCATTTTGCGTCAGCGCGTTGAATCTGGAGAGCTCACACTGGCGGATGTGGAGTGTGCGCGCAGTGAAACGACGCCACCAAGCTGATGCAGTGGGTACGCCACCACGCAAACAGAAGATCTCCCATACAGTGGAGTATCTGTATCTCATTAAGTGCTCTAGGTGCATTATTTATGACAGTCAATAAATGCAACTTTGAGATTTCTTGGATATTTAAAGTATAAATGTATTTACAAGGGTATTTATTATGGAGAGGTTGTGTAGCTTGGATTTACGCGACTGATGGTGGGATGCAAGTGCCATCCCATCAAGCGACCTTCCAAACATCACCCGCGTCCACCAATCACCGCGTCATGTTCGTCGACATCCCCAACCCCTTTTTGATTGCATGTTCGAATTTCCAGTTTTCAGCCAATCAGCGACCATATTTACCGACTTTTGTTTGGATGGCGCCATGTTGGCCGTCCAAACAAAACAAAACGCCAAACATCAAACGGACACGAAGGTGCAGCAGCGGAACAGTCCTTCGCCCGCGATCCACTCCACTGTCCGCCGGCATCAATCAGGCCACACAATCGATTCATCTCCGTCTCCATCACTCCATCATCTCCTGGCCATCCCACCACCACCATGGGATCGCCTGGGCACGACGATGCGTACGTGGCAGTGCCGCCCACACCCGCCGCCGCCACGTCACAGCAGCCGCTCACAGACAACGCTGTGTCTCGCACCGCCAAGAAGCCGTCGCTCGCAGCTCGCTACGCGCAGTTGCCGCCCCACGCCGAGCGAACCAACCCACTGCAGCACGCGTCACTGCTGTCTATCGTGTCCACGCACTGGCTGCAGCCGCTGATCTCGCTGGGCGCCGCCAAGGTGCTGGAGAAGGACGACTTGTGGCGCGTCGCTCCACACGACTCGTGCGACGACCTGGAGACGCGGTTCTCGCAGTTCTACGCGATCGGCCACCAGTCCAAAGCGCAATTCAATGAAGCGAGAAAGGCGCACGCCTGGTGGTACTCGCGCTTTGGCGTCGCACTGCTGCGCACGTTCCGCCACGACACGCTGCTGGTGTTTGCCAACTACCTCGTGTACCTCACGGCCATGGTGCTGCAGGTGTTTTTAACGCAGGCGATCCTCGACTTCCTCAACGACCGGCCCAACAAGTTTCATGTCACCAACGGCTACGTGCTCGTGGCCATGATGGCCGGCATCTCGTTCGTGGGCGTCACGTGCCTCAACTACGGCGTGTTTCTGCTCTCGCGCTCGGGCGCCAACATGCGATCCGTGGTCATGAACGCGGTGTACCAAAAGGCGCTCCGGCTGTCGTGCGTCGCGCGCCAAGCCTACACTACTGGCGAAGTCGTGACGCTCATGAGCGTGGACACGGAGCGGATCTTCAGCGCGAACTTGTCGGGCCCGTGGCTGCTCATCGCTCCGCTGGCGTTCGTGGTCACCATCGTGCTCGTCGCTGTGTACTTCGACGTCATTGCTGCGATCTGCGGCGCTGCATTGTTAGTGACTGTGCTGTTCACGTCGGTTCGCCTGGCACGGAGAATCGGCATGGCGCAGAGCGAGCTGCTGCGTGTGGTGGAGGAGCGCGTCAAGGTCACGTCCGAGGCACTCCAGGGCATCCGCGTGATGAAGTTTTACGCGTGGGAGGAGTCGCTGGCGCGCCGCGTCGAGCGGATCCGCGCCAAGGAAGTCAAGCTGTTCCGCCGCTTCCACTTCCTGAGCATCGTCAACACGACGCTGCTGTTTCTCACGCCCGTCATGCTTGGCGCGATCGTGCTGGGTGTGTATCTGCTGCGCAAGGGCACGCTCACGGTCACAGAAGCATTCACGCTGATCGCCATGGTCAACATCAGCCGTCTGGCAGTCAACTTGTTCCCGCAGGCCATTGCCACTGGCTCACAGGCGCGGATCGCCCTCCGTCGTATCGACGCATACATGGAGAGCGAGGAGCTGCGCTCAGACGCGCTGCTTGAAGACGGAGACGCAAAGGCGACCACCGAGTCGCGTCAGGGTGGAATCCTCGTGAAGAACGCCACGTTTGTATGGTCGGACGCTGAAGTCGAGGCCGAAGTCGTGGTGTCGGAAGAGTTGGTGGCAGCGTCGGAGAAAGAGCGCTACAGTATCCAGAAGAATTTCTCACTTGAAGCCGTCAACATCGAGATCGATGCCGGCTCGCTGGTGATGATTGTGGGAAAAGTCGGTGCGGGCAAGACGAGTCTGCTGAACGCAATCTTGGGCGAGATGGTGCGCACGTCTGGATCGTGTTCTGTGCAGGGCGAGCTCTCGTATGTGAGCCAGGAGGCGTGGATCCGCAACTCGACCATGAAAGACAATATCCTGTTTGAATCAGAGTTCGACCGCGAGAGGTACGAGAAGGTGCTCGAAGCCACGCAGCTCGCGCTTGATTTGCACGCGCTGCCTCATGGAGACCAAACGGAGATTGGCGAGCGAGGCATCAATCTCAGTGGTGGCCAGAAGGCTCGTGTGGCGATCGCGCGTGCGATGTACCGCCGTGAGTTTGATATTCTTGTGCTGGATGACCCGCTCAGTGCAGTGGATCCACACGTCGCGCACGCGATCTTTGACCAGTGCATTGTCGGTCTCGCCAAGGAGAAGACGCGTCTTCTCGTGCTCAACAGCCACTACGATCTGCTCGCCCACGCTGACAAGATCCTTGTGGTCGAGCATGGTCGCATCGTCGGCGACGGCAACTACCGTGACATCATTGCGCAGTTCCCAAGCCTCGACATCCACCGCCAGGAGCTGGAGCAGAAAGAGCAGGACGCGATCGATGAACACGAGAGCGTTGCTGTGGAGAAAGTGAAGAGCTACGAGGCGGCCCACGAGGCAGTGTTGCGTGCGGACGAGACGATGCACGCGATCACGGTCTCCTCTGCTGCTGCTCCAGAGCCGACCGACAAGACGATGAAGGAGAAGTCCAGTGCGAAGCTCGTGCAGGACGAGGACCGTGTAAAGGGCCGTGTGAGTGGCGGCACGTACCGCGCGTACTTCGACGAGACTGGTTTCAACGGCCTTGTCGTGGCGTCGGTGCTGATCGCGATCTACGTTGTGGCGCAGGGCCTGCGTATCTCGTCCGACTACTGGCAGGGCTACTGGGCCAAGCAGATGCCGCGCAAGCACGTGGACCCGTCGTACTCGGACACGTTTTACGCGAGCTGGTACTTTGCGTTCATCGTGAGCTGCATCGTGCTGATCTTTGGTCGTGGATTCTTGCTGATCGAGAGCTGCATGCGCAGCGCACAGAACCTCCATGACGACCTCTTCCGCCGCGTGCTGCGTGCGCCTGTGAATCGGTACTTTGATGTCACTCCAGTCGGCCGCATCCTCAACCGTTTCTCCAACGACTTGGACCAGCTCGACGCCAATTTGCCGCAGCAGTACCAGGGTATGTTCGAGTCGCTGGCGTCGTTCGCTGGCTGCCTCGTGGTCTGCGCATTCGCGAGTATGTGGATCGCTGTGTCGTATCTGCCGATGCTGTTTATCTTCGTGATCACGGGCCTGTACTTCAAGCGCTCGTCGCGGGAGATCAAGCGGCTCGAGGGCGTCACGCGCACGCCGATCTTCAACCTATTCAGTGAGTCCCTGAACGGCCTCCACACGATCCGCGCGTTCAAAATGCAGGACAAGTTTGTGCGTCTCAACAAGCAAGCGGTCGATACGAATGCGACGTTCTACTTCCACTTCTGGGCGGCTGGCCGTTGGCTCGCCGTGCGTCTCGACTGGCTCTCGGTGCTGATTATCCTGGTGGTCTCGCTGTACGTCGTAGCGTCCAAGGGCTCGATCGCGCCGCTCGTGGCTGGCTTGTCCATCACGTACTCGCTGCAGCTCACGTCGCAAGTGCAGTGGTGCGTGCGTGCGGTTGACATGACGGATAACGCCATGACCAGTGTCGAGCGTTTGTTGGCGTTCCGCAACATCCCAGCAGAGGAAGACGGCGAGAACTGCACGTCGATCAACCCGGCGGTGTGGCCGTCGCAGGGCGCCATCACGTTTGACAAGCTGTGTCTCAAGTACCGTCCAGAGCTTCCATTGGTGCTGCGCGGCGTGGAGATGACGATCGCAGGAGGCGAGAAGGTGGGCATTTGCGGTCGTACTGGTGCTGGCAAATCGTCGTTGATGATCGCGCTGTTCCGCATCTGCGAGTTCGAGAGCGGCAAGGTGTTGATTGATGGTGTGGATATCTCGACACTCAAGCTTCGAGAACTGCGCCGCGCGTTGGCGATTATTCCTCAAGATCCTGTGCTGTACAGTGGCTCGCTGCGGGAGAACTTGGATCCGTTTGGTGATTACACAGACGATTCGATCTGGAACGTGCTGCGTCAAGTCCACTTGGCGGATGCTGTAACCAAATGGGGCCAGGGCCTGGAGTTCGTAGTATCGGAGCGTGGCGACAACTTGTCGGTGGGCCAGCGTCAGCTGCTGTGTATCGGCCGCGCGCTGCTCAAGGACAGCAAGGTCGTGGTGCTGGACGAAGCCACGGCCAACGTGGACACGGCGACGGACACGCTCATCCAGACAACGATCCAGGAGACGTTCCAGCATAAGACGGTACTGATCATCGCGCACCGCATCCACACGATTCTCCACTGCAATAAGATCGCGGTCATGGACGCCGGCCAAGTCGCCGAGTTTGCGTCGCCCACGGAGCTGCTGGGCCGCTCCGACTCGATCTTTGCGTCGCTCGCCAAGCGCACCACCACGCAGCAGGAGTGAGTGATTGATCGAGATCCATTCGGTGTTGTGGGGGACGGAGGTTTCAGCTTGCATCGATGATTGCCGTGGTGTACTAAGTGAAGAGTTGTGTAGATTGACGCCGATAAACTGATCCAATTTCTATCAATATCAAAGCTCATTGATCAATCATGCTGGTTCGATGAAACAAACCGACAATCACAACCGCCCTCTCCGATTGATGCAGCCATTCCTGACAGAATGATGATCCAGAAGTTGCCTCTCTGGATTTGCAACACGCTGCAGATCCGGTTTGACTCTGGACTCTGGCTGAAGCATCAAAGTGGACAGTCACAGGCATCTCGCTGATCCATGTGCCGGTGATTGTTGAGTCCATCTTTGCATGTCAAACAATCATGTAAACAGATTACCATCATTCCCACCATATCTACCTACATTCCAATTGAGCTCTTCAGAGATCAGAAGATCCGTGGCCCTCCACTTCCAGCATTCTGCAATTTGCTTCCTCGCCGCGACTAGTCCGCTGCCCACTGTACTGTAGTTCACCATGGCAACGAAGTCCACGCCACGCGAGCTAGCGCCGCTCCTCACCAAGGACCACGTCAACTCACCAGTCGCGGAGCCGTCTTCGCCTCCGTTCCAGCGTCGCCGCCTCGTGCTCGCTGCCATCGTTCTCTCGCTTGTGGGTCTCCTGGCGTACGTCGCGTGGCCTTCGTCGTCTCCGTCGCCAGCAGCCATCATGTCTGCGACTGAGAGACTGTGTGGTACTACGAAGGACGAGGCGGGGTACATCAAACTGGCCAACGGCGTGGACAACCACTACTTCTACTGGCTCTTCGAGTCGCAGCACGCGTCTGAGACCGCGCCGCTTGCGCTGTGGCTCACCGGTGGGCCTGGCGGCTCTAGTTTTATCGGCCTCTTCAAGGAGAACGGACCATGCCGCGTGCTTCCGGACCTCACGACGGAGCCAAACGTGTATTCATGGAACAACCGAGCAAACATGATCTGGCTGGACCAGCCGACGGCAGTGGGCTTTTCATACGGCGCGGAAGAGGATCTCGTGGCCACCAGCGCCGGGGTGGGTGAGAACGTGTACTGGTTCCTGCAGGGCTTCCTGGAAAAGCACCCAGAGCTGGAAGGCCGTGCGATTTACTTGACGGGAGAGAGCTTCGCCGGCCACTACATCCCACCCGTGGCACGCTACATCCAACAGCAGAATGCACTGCAGAAGCCCAACACCAAGCACATCAACCTCCAGGGAATCGCGATGGGCGATGGCTGGACGGATCCCATCACGCAGACGCTTCACGCCGCCGATATCGTGGAAGACAACGCGTACAACCTCACACTGATGTCGCCAGAAGACCTCGCGCAGATGAAGAAAGATATCGCGTACTGCGTGGACGCGCTTCCAAAGGCCTGTTTACCAGTGCCAGCAGCCAACGGAACGCTCTGTGGAGCCATCGATGACGAATGCTACGGCAAACTTTTTACAGGAATCGAGACCAAACTAGGCCGCAACCGCTTCGACTTCCGCCAGATCTGTGCCGAGGGCTTTGAGGACGTGGGATTCTGTGGTGGTATCCCAGAAGTTGAGGCCTTTCTCAACCAGAAGAGCGTGCGCGCGTACCTCAATGTGAACGACGAGCGCGTGGGGAAATGGGAACCTGCCAGTGACGTAGCTGCTGAAGTGATGATGAACAGTGGAGACCACACGGCGTCGGTGGCACCTCTGGTCGCGGATCTTCTCAGCAGCGGACTGCGCGTGCTGATCTACGTGGGCGACGCCGATTTTGTGTGCAACTGGCAGGGCAACTTGGCGTGGCTGCAGGCGCTCGAGTGGCAGGGCAAGGCTGGATTCAACGCGGCGAGCGAGCTGCCATTTGTGAGTGTGGACCCGCTGGACGCCAACGCGTCGTTGGTGGACGCTGGCGTGAAGAGGGAGTTTGAGAACTTGGTGTTCCTCAAGATCTTTAACGCTGGCCACATGGTGCCGACGCACCAGCCCGCCGTCGCGCTTGATCTCATCAACCGATTCTTCTCGAACGCAGCATTCTAAAGTGCCACACTCAGAGTTAACAGGTCTCATATCACCTATAGATCCATACACATAAGGGCTCCGGACATACTTTGGGATAATATTAATCCCTGTCACTTTTCTACTGAACTCCCTGTCACTACCTTATTTCTGGTGAATCGCTGTCATATCTGAGAATCCGCACTGCATTAAGTTAGCAAT
>JAADXI010001081.1:0-11586 GCA_023337615.1 Pythium brachiatum | reverse complement strand
TAGTTATCAGTCCACTAGTTAAGCACAACAGGAGAGATCGCCGTGAGGAAGTTCTCCTTACAAGCTCATCACGGAATCTGGCGTCGTGAGTATGCTGGTGTCACTTGCCACAGTCTTCCCATCACTGTCGCCGATCAATTGCACACTGGAGACGCCCGTGGACGGGTACGCGAGGGTCTTGATCTCCGTCGGTCCTGACGACTCGGGAATCGACAGCGACCAGTTGCCAGTGGCGGCCTCGACGACTGAATAGAGACACTCGTACGTGACGTTGCACGCCACTGACGCAGCAGGGAGAACGAACGCTTCGTCATAAAGACACGTGCTGGCGTTGCATGGGGTGGGAGATGATGTCGGTGCGTACAGGAGACACGGCGAAGTGGCGCACGTGGCGGGGCAGCCCTGCGACGTGAGCCGGTTCAGCTGCAGCGCAGAGCAGCTTCCAGCTGAAGCGGCTGGCGACGCGGACAGCGCCAGCACCACAGCGATTGCCGTGTGCGTTACGACAAACTCGATGGGTGCAGTAGTCCTTGTTTTCAAGTGCAAAAGTGGCTGACTGAAGGCTGCATGAGCCCTCTCTACCAGGGAGATGATCAAAGTATAGAGGGTTTCCAGGAACTTCCACGACAACTCTCCATTATTGCAAGATCACTCACACACCCACACACCCACACACTCACACAAACGCCATGGACCTCTTGGCGCGCAAGTTTCTCGGCCTCGTCGGCGGCTTGACTAGCGCTCCACTCGGCGCTGGCGCCGTCCAGTCCCGCTTCCTGGGCACGTACTTTGCCATCCCGGGCGGCAACCAAGTCGGTTCGTCCAGTATCTGGTACGATCCGGAGCTGCTCGCGATGCATCTCGAGTACAAAGACGTCGAACGCGTCACCAAACAGTCTGAAAACGGGAAGATCGAAGTCTGGAAGGGCCGATACAACAGCGAAAACGTGGCGATCCGGTGGCTTCATGACGACTACAAGAGCATGGACAACGCGATTGGATTGGCTGTTGAGGCGAAGATACTAATGCGCCTAGAGCACCCCAAGATCACGGCACTAGTTGGCGTGGCGTGGAGAAGCGCACTCCGCGTACAGATCGTGACCGAGTTTATGGACAGTGGTGACCTGGGAATGTGGCTCCAGACGCCCCACGCCAAGCAGCTCACGTGGGCGAACGGCAAGTGCCAGATCGCGATCGATGTGGCGGAAGCAGTCGGGTATCTACACTCATTTGGCATGCTCTTTGTCCACCGGGAGATCGATTCACGCAGTATCCTCGTCGATAGCATCAAAGGCGTCAAGCTCAGCGGCTTTAGCGCATCACGATTCGAGAGCGATGCGATAAGCAGCAGCAACACACTGTGGCTAGCACCAGAAGTGCTCGCAGGCGAGTTCCCAACAGAGCGTTCGGACGTGTATTCGCTGGGGGTGCTACTGTACGAACTGTCGAACCAAGAGCCACACGATACGCTTCTGTTTGTTCCAGCGGAGAACGCCACACCGTCGTACACGTGGCAATGTCCACTGTCCATACTCGCACTCGCACGTTCCTGTTCGGCGTATGAACCGCACAAGCGGCCGTCGGCAGCTGATGCGTTGGCCAAGCTGCGCAAGATCCTAAAGGAACAGCTCCAAATCGAATAATTTTGGACCACTGGTAATTAAAACGTACTGTATCTTCTAATATGATAGGTCTCAACATGGCTATTGGATATGCCTTTTCTCGCTCGCTGGTGGTGTGAAGTACTTTGGATGGGCCGCAACAAACGCGGCTCCAAACGGATCCTCTTGAAGTCGTTTGAATGTTGACTTGCCGCTTCCACCCACGGTAAAGGGATCAAACCCGTACTCAAGGAGCAGCGCAGTCACTGCGATCCGCCTGTCATTAAACGTACTCGTACGTGGCCCACAGCCAGTATAATCAAGGCAGTCGGCCACGAGTGTACCATGATGACTCCGCGCGTTGGGATCCGCGCCACTCTCCAGAAGCATCTTGGCAATCTCATCATTATCTCGTACATAGTGGAGCACTGTCTCCCCGGCATCGTTTCGGATTGATACATCGGCGCCATGATCCAGCAGCATTCGCGTTATGCGAGAAGCATTGGCCACGACTCCTCCGAACATGTTGATACTGCTCAAGGCAACAGTCATCAGTGGCGTCCTGTTCCAGGCTTCAGCGTTGGGCTTGTCCACGTCAAGAAACCCGTCTTCAATCAGAACGCGCGCTACGCGGTCGTCAACTTCCCACGTATGATCATCAGCATCATCACAAGCCATAGTAGCGTGAAACGTATCACTGCAGACGATGGCTCCGTGGTGAATCAGCCGCTGGATGCTCGCGTAGTTTTTGAAGTCCCCAAAGCGACTGAGCATGTCGTTGCCCACAGCGCACGCGCCTTCAGCTACAACGCCATCGACTTGAGATGGCGAGAACTTCTCCGCATACACCGCCTCCAGCAGCGCTTCATTGTTGACGTCCATGCCATGGGCGAGTAGAAACTGGAGCATGTTGTCACTGGACTCGTGGTTCAACGAGCGAGACAGCTCGCTGAGCAGCGCTTGCTTCTGGGTATCGGAGTGCAGCTCCGAACGGGCTGGGGACTCGAATAGAAACTCGAGTACGTCTGGCTTGTCGTGGCGGATAGCAAAGTCCATAGCGTTGGCCAGCAAATGCGGGAGTGTCGAGCGCATAAACACACAGCGCGTTGGTGCGAAGAACCACTCGAGTACCTCCACCTGGCTATGCGTGACCGCGATCTCGAACCAGCCTTCCATATCGTAGTACCACAAGTCGGATAACTGCGAGGTCCATTGATTATTGGAGCCCACCTCGACGCTCGGATTAGCAGCAATAAACGCTTCGATCGCGTCCACTTTGGCTCGGATACACGCTTGGTTGAACAAAACTGCCAGTGTCGTGACGTCCCCATTCGTGACCGCAAAGTCAATCGAAGTGGAGGCGGCCAAGTAATCCATCGCGAGCTTGTAGTCGTGGAAGATTGAGGAATAAATGGAAGTCTCCGTCTCCCAAATGTCTCGAGCTTCGGAAGGCACAAATACGTTCAGTGCGTTGCTGCGTGCTTCGAAGTATAGTGCGTGAGCTGGTTCTGCTGTGGCGCTATGCGGGCACGACGAGAGCTTGTTTGAGAAGCCAGACTCGGACGGTCTCACATGTCTGGACTTTAAACCTCTATAAACTGATACAAAGTGGGTACACTGGCTCTGAGTTCGACTCTCTGTCCTTGCCAAACCCTCTGAAACAACATACAGAACTTGTCGCCCTTGCCCGTGGACGCAACGCTCGGTGGGAATTTGTGGGGTCCGTGCGCAAGCACGCAAGAACGGCCGAGGCTCAGCCCACCTCGGTGCGTTCACTTCCATAATCTTCCTCAACGAGACGCGTATACCCCCCCCCCGCAATGAGCCTCTTCTTTGCCAGTCTCCTCGCCGGTCTCGTTGGCGCGCCATCCCCCGCTGTGGTGAGTGGAGGCTCGGGCATCATATCAGTCTCGGCCGCCCTATCAGGCTTGGCGACGACGCACTCTGCCATCCCGGGTGGCAACCAAGTCGGCTCTTCCAGTATCTGGTACGATCCCGAGCTGCTCGCGATGCGTCTCGAGTACAACGATGTCAAGCGACTCACAAAAGAGTCTGAAAGCGGGATAATCGAAGTCTGGAAGGGTCGATACAACAGCGAAAACGTGACGATCCGGTGGCTTCGTGACGACTACAAGTGTATGGACAGCGCTGTGAGGTTAGCGACTGAAATCAAGACGATGGTGCGACTGGCGCATCCCAAGATCACGACGTTGATTGGCGTGGCGTGGAGCAGCGCACTCAGAATACAGATCGTGACTGAGTGTATGGACAGTGGCGACCTGGGGACGTGGCTCCAGACGCCCCACGCTAAGCAGCTCACGTGGGCGAACCGCAAGTGCCAGATCGCGATCGACCTGGCTCAAGTGATCGTGTATTTGCACTCATTCAGCCCGCCGCTCCCACACCGCGACATCAACTCGAGGAGCATTCTCGTCGATAGTATCAATGGTGTCAAGCTCAGCGGCTTTAACGCGTCGCGGTTCGAGACCGAGGCGATGGGCAGCACATACAAACTGTGGTTGGCACCGGAAGTGCTCGCATGTGAAGGCCCGACGGAGCGTTCCGACGTGTATTCACTTGGTGTACTGCTCTACGAAGCGTCCAACCAAGAGCCACACGACACGCTGCTGTCTGTCGCCAAAGGAAAGGCCGCGCCGTCGTTGACGTGGAGCTGTCCACTGCCGATCCTCGCACTCGCGCGCTCGTGTCTTACGTATGAACCATTGAAGCGGCCCTCAGCAGCCGACGCGTTGGCCAAGCTGCAGATCCTGCATGAGAAGCTCTGAATTATGCTATTGTGGAGGTGCCCAAAGTGCCGCCATTGGTGTACCCAACGGGCATCCATTCATAGAGGATCAAGTCCAGACAACCCAATCACGTGCGACTTGCTGGTCCCAATACTACGTACCGTTGTACCGGCAGTGTTCTTCTCCTGGCCAAATCTCAATCCAGAAACTCTGGATCCGCGCGGCCATGCAGTCTCCGCCAATGATCGCGGTGTTTGCTGCGCTGCTGGCGCTGTCCGCGTCGCCAGCCGCTTCAGCTGGAAGCTGCTCTGCGCTGCAGCTGAACCGGCTCACGTCGCAGGGCTGCCCCGCCACGTGCGCCACTTCGCCGTGTCTCCTGTAAGATCAAGACCCTCGCGTACCCGTCCACGGGCGTCTCCAGTGTGCAATTGATCGGCGATAGTGATGGGAAGACTGTGGCAAGTGACACCAGCATACTCACGACGCCAGATTCCGTGATGAGCTTGTAAGGAGAACTTCCTCACGGCGATCTCTCCTGTTGTGCTTAACTAGTGGACTGATAACTATTGATGTTTTGTGTAGCGCTGTATCTGGCATCGATCTGCGTGTGATTCTCCTCAACCAGACCGAACTGGCAGCGCGCAGGTGGACGACTGTGGCCTTTGTGCATGCTAACCTCGACGTGGTGCCCAGTGGGCTACGCAGTCTCCCGCTGGAGTCTCTGTACGTGCTGTGCCCAATGACTAGTCTACTCCAACTCCATCACTGAAACTGATCATGCTGTATGTAAATTGCTAGGGATCTGAGCCACAACAAGTTCATTTCGATCGACGATGTCGAGTTTCCCGCCACGCTCTCGTCGCTGTAAGTGCGAGTTGTTCGCTCAGGATTGATTGAAACCTTGTCTGATGCTATATCTCCTCGATCCGATCCCAGGATGCTGCAGCACAACAACTTCACCGACTTCAGCGTGGATCTGCTGGCCATTGAGACGCTCAACCTGTCGTACAATCCTCTTCACAAGTTCCCAGACGCGGTCTTCCGCATGACCAGCCTCCGCTCTCTGTCCATGCGTGGCTGCAACCTGACCAACGTCCAGCTCAGCACCGCGCAGTTCGAGTTTCTCCAACAACGCCAGAGCTTCGGCGCGGATTTTGTAGCCACGACTTGCGGCTCTGGATACACGCTCACGAACCTGTCGACTGCCGTGGTGTGTGTGACGGCCACGAATTCCAAATCCCACAGTCACGTTACGGCGATCATCATGGCTGTTGGTGTCGCTGTGGAAGTGCTACTAGTACTCGCCCTGTGTACGTGGTTCTGGCGGCGTTGCCGTCAACGCCAAGACACCCCAACCATGTATTCCAATCGCCCCGTCCCGCGGTACGTTCTCAATTGGGATGCGCGAGGAAGAGTCCAAGGATCGAACGGATTCAGCAAGGGCGCGACCGCAACATTCGCCAACTTCTCGCAAGGCGAAGTGATCGGGTCCTCGAGTATCTGGTACGATCCCGTGCTTCTCTCGGTGCGTCTCGAGCACAGCGAAGTGGAGCGGATCACGCTTGTCATCCAAGGCAAGCAAATTAAACTCTGCCTTGGCCAATACAGAGGCGAACAAGTCGCCATCAAGCGACTCAGCGAACCACGCCGCGTGATGCCGAACGCAGTGGCATTGGCTACAGAAGTCAAGATGCGGACGCAACTGGACCACCCGAAGATCGTGCGCTTGGTGGGGATTTCGTGGAGCGATGCATTGACAGTGCAGGTGCTGACCGAGTTCATGGACCGCGCGGGACCTGGGGATGTGGCTGCGCCTGAAACACACGCGTCCGCTCACGTGGCGCGACAGCAAGTGCCAGATCGCGATCGATATCGCAGAAGCACTGGCGTATCTACACTGCTACGACCCGCCACTCCTCCATCGCAGTGTCATCGCACACAATGTGCTGCTGGACTCGACCAAAGGAGCCAAGCTCAGCGGCTTCCAGAGTATCCGTTCTTGCCAGCCAGGCGCGTTTGTGGCGCCGGCGCTTGGCTCTCGACACTGGATGGCACCGGAAGTGATTCGCGACGGGCAGTACTCAGTGTATGCTGAGATCTACTCGTTCGGTGGGTTGCTTTCGGAGCTCGATACCCACAAACTGTCCTACGACGATGGACACGAACCCAGTTCCTGGGAGAACTTGCAGGTTATCGCGGCGGGAATCGTGGCTCCAAGGTTTACTGCGGATTGTCCCGAGCCTATTCGCGCACTGGCGCACTCGTGCTTGGCATTCAACCCAATGGAACGTCCCAGTGCGGTTTCAGTCGCGAGAGCACTGAGCCAAATCCTTAAGGAAGAGCTGTAAAATGTCTCCAGACTCGTGATGAAATGTATCTCACTGGCCATGTTCATAGTCTAATAGTCACAAGTGGTGCTCGTTCAGGAGGAATGCCGTACGCGTGTGAGCAGCCGCAAACTCTCACTGCGCCACGGCTCAGGCGGCAACCAGTCGAGTTGCTTGTTTGTTGCCCGTCGCAGGTTCAGTAGACTCGGGTTACGAGGCGTGCGGTCGCGAGCGAAGCTGGTGATGCACACGCCTCGGTTACGACTGAGCACGCGATCCAGCGTCTCACACAGCGCCTGGAACGTCTGCCACAACTCCTTCGCCGCGTTTTCGGTCGCTGTCTTGGCCTCCACGGCTTCTAAATGCAGCGTCTGCTGGTGCGTGACGCTGTCTCGGCCCGTGACGATGCGGCAGCAGCCAGCAGAGTCCTTGAGCTGGTACAGCATCCAGTCGGGTCCGACCTGGCGCTCTTCAAACGGCGAGTAGCTAGCGACGACCAAGTGGTCGTACAGCGTGTCGGGCATATAGTTGGTGAAGTGGATCTCCCAGTGGACACGCACGGCCTCATGTGATTCGTCAAAGCCCTTGCCCAGCTGCAGAACGTCGCCGCCAAACACCCAGATTGCACTAACGTTGGACTTCCAGTACGCCGGCACGATCAGATCCGAGCCCGACTGCATCGCATCCCCATTCGCCGGGTACACCAAGTGGGAATACTGCATCAGTCGCTTCATAGACAGCATGCGCTTGTCGTTGCGAAGATCTTTCCAGAACGGGAGCCGCATCAGTGTCGCGTGAGGCATCGTCTCTCCAGTGTGGTTGTGGTCGAAGACCTGGCGGATGAAGTCGATCAGCAGCGACGGGTCGAGAATCACGGTCTTCTCGAGCTCAGGGTCTCCGATCTCCTGGAACCACAGGATATCGCCAAGGTTGTGGAACGTCTCGAGAATAGCGCGGCAGACTTTGTCGTCAATGTTGTTTGCTGTCTGTAGCTGCTCAATCAAGCGCGCTGCGTCCACGAGCGTCTTCTGGATCCGCATGTCGGTCGTGTTCTTAAAAGCCGCAATCCGCATGTCGATAAGCGCATCGAGAACGCGTTGATACAGCTCAGGGATCTTGTAGCTGTACGCGCTTTTGATGATCGCGTCTTGGACCGCGGCTCTCGCTTGTTCCACATCCTCTTGGCGAGTGCAGCTGGTCCAGATGATGTCGACGTGTGGCTTGGGCTTGGACTGGAGGCGAGGATCTCCCAAGTAAACCACCGGTAACTCACTGGCAGCCTCCCCGTCGCTGTCTTGGAGGCTATAATTCTCGGCTTGGTCTTTGATCTCCTGGACAATCACCATCACCATCTGAACCATCTCGGTCGCCACCTCCTCGACGTTGAGAATCTCGTCGCACGGGTTCAGCGCATCGCGTTTCGTACACAGAAACTGGAACTCAGCGTCGGGCTGACGAGCTAGGATCATGCGGACCCACCGCAGCACCGAGCGCTCCAGGAACTGGTACATCAGCTGCATCATGTCGCTGTCGTTGTCCGCCATCATATCGGCTTGGGCCATCGCGATCTTGAACGCGTAGATGTCGATGCACACAAAGAACAATGTGCGTGGCGAGAAAAACACTGAGTGCATCGCTTCGTAGGCGCCCTGGCCGGCATAATCCCAGAACCTCACCTCGTGGTGCTCGAGAATGTTCCTGAGACCGTTGTGGGTCTCGTGAACAAAGCTCATCTTGAACTGGTCGATGCCGATCGTGCGCGTGCACTGAGCTTCGAGAACCGGCTTGATGAGCGTGAGCGATTTGGTGAGACTCGTTTTCCCCCACTCACTCGGGCCGACGACGCAGATCTTGCGACGATACAGTGTATCAGTTGATGCTGCAGTTGCCTGCAAGTAGATCTGGAGCCGCTCGACGCCACCAGCGATCTCTTCAATAGGGATATCCGTCAGTGGTTGATGCTCGACGTGGTCCTCCGTCCACTGAGCCACACAGAGACGTAAAGCGGGCGCCTGCCGTGTCCACCGCGGCTGGTCTTCCTGGCTGACTTGGTTCCACACTGCGCGAGACACTGGATCCTCATGTGCTACGGTAGCGTCGCAGCTTTCGTCCCACGCTGTGTCGCGGACCACGAGCACTTGTAAGGTCTGCAGAGACTTCTGCGTGCAGCCATCGCGAAGACTGTGGAGAAGCGTGCGATGCATTGCCGTCGCACCAACCTTGTCGGTTGCGCGCACATCCGCACCCGCGCCAATGAGCAGCTCCGCCATCTCCCAGTTGCCCCAACTCGCCGCCCAGTGGAGTGGCGTCTCTCCCGTCTACACAACGTCGATACGAGTCAGCTGCTATACCGACCCACCTCACAATCCTCGTGAAAATATGTACCTTGTCCTGTTTGCTGACGTCCGCGCCTCGTTCGATCAGCAGCTTCGCGACTTCCACGCGGCCCATGTGGGCAGCGCGGTGCAACACAGTTCCTCCCTACCACACCCACGCTGCGCATCAGCCTCAACGAGCATACGCCTTGCAAGGGAGTCCCCACGCACCGTCTTGTCTTCCCAGTCGACAGCGATGCGTCCGCTGTCCAGCAGCTCTCGCACCTTCGCCAGATCCCCGCGGCGATTAGCCTCCAGCAAATGCCGTCCCGCTGCCTGCAGAGGATCTACCACTGGTGGAGTTGTCGGTGGAGGAGCTGCGCTCGCATCACGTTGCTGCTTGCCGTCGTCGCTGCTGCGGTTCCCCAGCAGCCATCGCCACGCCATCGTCCGCTTCTCAGCGGGGAGCCCCTTGGAAGTGGAGAGCTCAGTGAGCTCAGCTCACCTCCTTCTGGCAAATCAGCCCTAATTAGCCTAATCAGCCTATTAGCTTAGCGCTGTCCTTTCCCAAAAAGCTGACCAACTGCCAGCTGGAGGTTCTTTGAACCTTCTCTCAGTAGGTTTAACTACCGCTCTCTCCCTTGTTCGGCAAAAAAAAGGGATAGGACCACCACCCCATTCAAGGAAGGCGTTCGAAAATGGAGCAGTTCTTCCAGTACACAGGCCGCCCACGCGACGCGCAGGACGACGCGCTGCTGCTGGACAGAGAGAAGCGCTACGTTTACTCATCCCCACGTGAACGCACGCTCGATCGGTGCGCTTGAAGTGTCGTAATCGCCCATTTCCCAGCGCCCCTCCTAACCTCATTTTTCCATTGTTGTGGGATGGATTAGCCTACATGAACTGCCGCGCGGCGCGTACTTTGCGTGCTCGGAGCTGATCTTCTACCAAGGCCAAGTGTGGATGAAGATCCGCCGCGGCGTGTTCTCCAACGCCGCCCAGAGCAGCGGCTTTTTACGCGTCGAGTTCGATTTCGACGAGCAGCTCGCACCGAAACAACGCCGTTGCGCAGCGTTCCACGCATCCCCACGGCGATTCAGGCAGCTCGTGCAACTGCCCAGTACGTGGGCTTCCCATCCGTGCCTTTGTCTTCGTTGAATTCCCTGTATAACACTGTTTATTTCTTTGCTTTATCGTGACTAGGTTTTCCGTCCTTTCTCGCGTCTCGCGAGCGGCTCACTCTCTCGCGGACGCCGCATTTCCACGCGTCTACTGCCTCTGCATCTCCTCGCGCTGCCTCCCCAGGCGCGCTCACACACCACCCGCGTCAATTGCCGCCAGCGAGTGTGTTCCAAGCTACCGAGTCCCGTTTTAACGACGACTTTTCGCAACTCGCACTCAAAGTCACGTCGCCGTTCGGCATCACGGGCTGGATCTGTGTGTCATTTGGGGATGTTCTTGAGCTTGTGGACGACCCACGCAACGCGTTACGAGGCCCCGCGCTGGTCCAGAATATCGCGCCGCGTGCTGGGAAGTGGATGGGCGAGCTGCCCGTGCGAGGGACGCCGTCGCTGCAGGCGCCACGCCGAGGCAACCTAGAGAGCTTCCGCATCGCCACAGCCGTGGAGCGGAAGCTCGTGAAAGACCAGGTGTGGTTACGGCTTCAGGACTTTGAAGGTGCCCAGGAAAACGATGACAACGACCGCCAGGACGCGCAGCGCGGCGAAGACGAGGCGTGGATTATCGAACGCCACGCCAATACGGCCGAGCGCGTGGTGGTGCCCTGGGGAGCAGACGATATCCACAATGAAACGCTGCTGCGCGACGACTACACGGAGCGATACTACCGCAACATCTACGGCCGTCGCGTGCTGCCGCTGCGCAAGGCACCGCGGCTCGAGTCGGATGTGGTGGGCGAGCTGGCGCCGGGCACTGTGGTGGTGTCGACGCGTCGCGTGCTCAATGAGCGAGGAAACGTGTGGGTCCGTATTGTTCTGACAGCCGCGACAACAATCACGGGAACTGCTAACCCACAAGAGGTGACGTACGGCTACGCGATCCAGTCGAGTGCCAAGACGAACGTGTGTATGCTGCAGGAGATCAGCGCGCCGGGCAAGATGGCACCCAAGCAGTTCTTCCAGGTCGTGCTCAAGGCCCCACACCAAAAGCCAGTGTCGAACAATGACGAAAGTGGCACGGAAGACATGACGCCTCGAGTCGCAGCACGAGCAGAGCCGTCGAAGACAGCGAAGGAACTGTTTTCGTTGAAAGATGGTGCGGTCGTGAGCGCGATTGGATCGATTCTCAACTCGGAGCAGCAGACGATGTGGCTGCAAGTGCTGCGAGAAGATCTGGAGCCCGAGATGCTGGAGAAGAAGACGCTGCTGCCCCACGAACAGCTCGACAACCAGAGCGGCGATGATGAACAGCACGTTGTCTACGTGCCTGTGTGCTACACGGACGCGGGAAGAGAGCACGAGTGCGTGCTGTTTTCACTCGGAAGAGCTCTGCAAAAGGCTGCCGATCCAGCACAGCAAGAAGCTGAGCGCCAACGCACAGGCGGCGCTCGTGTCGTGAATACCGGAGGACGAGCGTC
>JAADXI010001080.1:0-11595 GCA_023337615.1 Pythium brachiatum | reverse complement strand
CATTACATTAGGGAGAAGCCAGCTGAGAAGCGAGTGAACATGGCGACGGCGTTCCTCGTGCCGCTGCATCTGCAGGACCTGGAGCTTCCCAAGGCCGATCGCGTGTGCGTGCGGCAGGTGGAGGCGCTGGACGGCGCGTCGCTGGACGACGTGGCGCAGCTGCTGCGCGGGCTCAGCGGTCGCGTGCTGCGCGCGGGTGCGAGCGGCGAACACGACGACCACGACGGCTATGATGACGACGACGAGCCGCCGCTGCTGCAGGCCGAGAACTTTGACTTGTGCTACAGCTTCGTCAAGTGCGTGTGGCGTTTCCTCACTGTGAGGGGAGCGGGTGGGCGTGGGGACTGAGTGGCTGTGTCTCTGTGTGTCTGAGTGTAGGAAGATGGCGGCGCTGTCGGAGGCGGCGCAGGTGCGCGTGCTGCTGACGTTCACGACCATCGTGAGCCAGCTCACGCGCAACATCCGCGCGGGGTCGCGAGCGGTGGACGAGCGCGCCGACGCGCAGCGCAACGAGTTCAAGGCCGCGGTGTACTTTCTGGTGATGGCGATGGCGGCGATCTGCCGGTTGCGTACGCAGGCGGATCAGGCCGTGGTCAAGCAGAAGGGCAGCGTACGTGCAATGTGTCTATGGATGAAGGGATATGGCAAGCGAATGGACAGCTAACTGGGCGTTTGGATGTGCGAGTGTAGGGCTCGTCGGCTTCCAAGACGCCGTGGGGAAAGCACATGGAGAGTGCGCTCCACACGCTGAACAAGTCGATCTGCGATGAGACCTTTGGCTTGTGGCGCATGAATCTCCCAGAAGAGGTAGGGAGTGGCGCTACTCGTATGATGGAAGAGTCGTGAAGTGCAGGCACTGACTGGAAATTGTGTGTGCTGCTAGGAATTCGCGAATCTGTACTGCAAAGCGGCCATCAACATCATGGAGAACTCGGTGCTCACGCGCGCCAAGACCATGAAGGCCGAGATCTACAAGGTAAGCAATGGGCATCTGATATCTAAGAGAAGTATTGCCATCACGTAGCTAACGAACAGTGTGGATACTGTGTCTCCCCAGTCGATCGGCTCGACGATCCACCGCGTTCCGTCCGTGCGGCTGCCGTTCGTGGCGTCCATCGTCGACCTCATTTTCAACCACGAGCATCTCACCAACGCACTCGCTGAGCTGACGGAGCAGCTGCCGACGATCTACGAGTACTCGAGTTTTCCTGGTGATCTCATCCGTGAGATCTCGACGATCTCGTCGGGAGATCCGTCCAAGGACGTCAACGGCACGAGAAACATCTCCAACTTCCTCACGACACTCGCGACCAAGAGCCCAGCGCTGATCATCTCCAACCTGACGTTCGTGCTCGGACTGCTGGAGTCCGAGTCGTATCAGCTGCGTAACTCTGGTGTCGCGTGTATCGCGTCGATCCTCCTGTGGAGCTTCCGTCAGCAGGGCAAGGGCGCCGACGACTCAGAAGAGTCCGAGGAAGATCAAGAGGAGTCGGAGGCAGAAGAAGAGCGATCTCCAGTAGAACAAGATGAAGACGACGGGCTCAGTGTAGGAAACGACGACGACGATGACGAAGAACCAAGTGCAAAGAGCAAACCGACGGCACGCAAGGACCGCGACCGTCAGTCGCTCAACACGCTGTCGCGAACGACACGAGACCAACTGCTTGCTGTGCTGGAGGAGCGTGTGTACGACGTCAACTCGTTTGCCAGAAGCCATGTGCTGAAGATGTGGAACCTGTTGTGTGAAAGTGGCGCCGTGCCAATGACGACGCTGAAGCGCGTGACTGCGCTGGCGATTGGCCGCCTCCAGGACAAGGCGGCAGTCGTGCGTCGCCACAGCATCGCTCTGCTGACGTTGCTGCTCCACAACAACCCGTTCATGGGCAAGCTGGATCGCGAGTTCCACTTGAAGAAGCAAGTCGCGATCCGCGGGGTGATGGAGGAAAAGCGCAAGCGGCTTCTGGCGCAAGCGCAGCTGGATATGAGCAACATCGAAGAAGAAGAAGATTCGGCAGTTAAAGCGCTTGCAGCTAACGACGGTGTGGAAGACGCCGAGGCTGAGCGAGAGTTCATCGCCTTGAGACGGATGATTGACTTTCACGGTGAAGCGATTGAGTTCATTGAAGCCTTCGAGACCAGTGCGCTCAAGCTCATGGAGCAGCTGCTCGGAAGTAAGTCGACGACGGATGCGCTCGAGGCCATGAACTTCATTCGACAGGCGCACAAACTCAGTTTGAGTGGTGCTGACGACGGCTTCAAGAAGCTTCTCCCGCTCATCTGGAAGTCGGACCAAGCGGTGCGGGAGGAAGTGCTGAACGTGTTCGTGTCGCTCTTCTTGCGACCGGACAGTGATCAGACATTCACTGCGCCTGAAGACCTGGCGATGAATCTGCTCCGGCTCCTGGACGAGTGCTCAGTCGCCGAGTTCACTTGTATCGAGAAGATCATTCGTGAGCTCCAGCAGTCGAACCAAATGCCGGTGGCTGTGATCTCTGCTCTCTGGGACTTCGTCGACAGCGACCGCTTTCCTGCGCCGGTGATCACGAACTCGCTTCTGTTGCTCGGAATGGTTGCTTCAGCTGACGACAGAGCCCTCCTCGCTGGGGGTCGCTTGCAGCAAGTGCTATCGCACGGCTTCGGTCTCGTAGCTTGCACTCAGGATCCGTCGTTTCGTCTATTCGGAGCTGCCTGCCGACTGATCCAGAACGTCAAGTTCGACAGTCTGACCAAAACCAAGCGTCTCCAGCGCATTCCAACCGACTCATTGAGCGACATCGTCGTTCAGATCCAGCGCGTGCTCGCACTGGAAGAATTCACGGCCTCTGAGTTGGATGGCCGCGATTCGCGGTCCACGGTGACGCTTTCGGAGCTGCTCGCGAGTTCGACGTGGTTCGACGCCGTGCAGCAAGCGATCGATGCGATCTTCGCTGTGTGTGAGCGACCTGAGGAAGTGAGCGCCGACGTGATCAAGTGCCTGGCTCTTCGGATCTTCTCGGACGGCAACGACTCCGTCGTCGACTCATTGGAACTCGCGCACTTCCTCTTCGTGTTGGGCCACGTCGCGATTCAGTCTGCGATTCGTGTGGAGCAATTGTCCGCGTTGATCAAACGTCTGCGTGCGAACCAAGACAAGCAGCAGCCTGACAAGTCGTCTGGAGGGGGTACCAACCAGCAGAACAACGATGCGAACGACGTCGCTGCTATGGAGGACGAACTGGGTGTCGCTGCTGAAGTGGAAGCCGAAGAGGATGCGTTCGTGCAAGACCTCATTCGCCAGGACATCGTGTGTCGCCACCTCCTGGGTTTGTACGGCCCACTGATCGTCCGCCTTCTCCACGCTGCTTGTACGGGAGAAAGCTACGACGCCCATGTGATCGAGTGTGCTATGGTCGCGCTGAGCAAGTTCATGGCCGTGTCGGACGAGTTCTGTGAGAAGCACCTCCAGCTTCTCTTCACGCTGCTCAAGGAGTCTGCCGTCCCAACTGTGCGTGCCAACATTGTGGTCGCGTTGGGTGACTTGGCGTTCCGTTTCCCGAACCTCATTGAGCCGTGGACGTCTCACTTGTACAACCGCCTGCGTGATGTGGACGACAGCGTGCGCAAGAACACGACGGTGGTGCTGTCGCATCTCATCCTGAACGACATGGTGAAAGTCAAGGGTCAGATCAGCGAAATCGCCATTTCGCTCGTCGACGGCAACACGGAGATCCGGAACTTGGTGCAGCTCTTCTTCACAGAGCTGTCGAAGAAGGGCAACAACCCGATCTACAACATCCTCCCTGACACTGTTGGCCAGTTGTCTACGAGGTACGGCACACTTTTCCCTGCGGCTCTATTATTTGTGGGCTGAACTCCTATTCTTTCGCTTTCGTGTATAGTGATCTCGTGTCGACCAAGGAGTTTGATCAGATCATCAAGTTCCTTCTCAACTTCCTCACCAAGGACAAGCACATCGAAAGTATCGTGGAAAAGATCTGCCAGCGCTACAGCGCCGCGCACCCGAAGCAGCGTCGGGACTTCTCGTTCTGCTTGGCCCATGCTCAGCACACGGAGAAGTCGCTTCGGTACATGAACCAGAGTCGCAAGCTCTTCAAGGAGTCGCTCGCCGACTCCACGGTTCAGGATCACTTCAAGCTGCTTATCACACGTGCGCGTCGCCAGCACAACGCCGCGGCGACGTCTGCGGAGCTCAAAGAAGTGATGGACCAGCTGGAGCAGTTCTTCCTCGACGACGCCCAGGCTGAGGAGGTACGAACCAGTGTGCTGCTTCTCAAAGATGAACAGGAGCTGACGATGTATTGTGTTTGAATGTAGAACGAAGAAGAAACGACCAGTGACATGGGCATGCCACCGACACCAGGCAAGGCGCCACGGGGACACACACCCAGCAAGCCGAAAAAGACCCGCGCGTCGACGGCTCCGAAGCCGCCAGCGGCGCGACGAGCGTCGGGTCGCAAGACGCGTAAGCAGCAGCGTAGTGTGGACGACAGCGACGACGATGACGAATAGATATGCCCCCTCTTTGCGTGTTAAGTGAGCTGGCTAAGGCGACAAGTTCCCACGGTCCGCTGCGGCCGCGAGACTGGTACATGCTGTGAGCACACGCAGCACATCGTCCGGATCATCCAAATAGTACTGGGCGCGACTGACTTTCATGCCCACTGTGCACGTGTAGCAATTGCTGCCTTGCACGACGTTGAACATGTCTTCGTCTGTGCGTTCGTCGCCGATCGCAAAGATGAAATCGAAATCAAGCGACGTGAAGTACGGCGTTTCGCTCTCGTACTCGAGAATGCGGCTCACTGCGCGTCCCTTGTTGACTCGCCACGGACGGATCATCACGTACTTCTTGATGCGGCACATCACGACGCCCACAGGGCGGTCGCGCAGCATTTGGTCGAAGTGCAGCTGCAGATCTTTGGCTTGTTTCAAACCGAACGTCGGGTCAGCGTCACGGAAGTGCCACGTGTAGCAGCAGTCCTTCACGTCCAGTAGCGATCCGGGCGTGCGCTCGGTGAAGTGCTCAAGGATTCCTTCGACTTCATCGCGCCACTCAAGCTCCACGTCGCTGACCATGCACTGCCAGGGGACGATCTCAAGCTGCGGTGTGCTGGTGCTGATGTCGCCGGTCTCGCCGAGATCCAACAGCAGCGTCTCTTCTATCGCGTCTCGAGGCTCACCGTCATCGCCACTTGGACCGACGAGTTGAATGCCGACAGCTTCTCCATCGGCTTTCTCTTGCTGTCCTTCGTGTGCGTCGTCGTCCGCAGAATGCTTTGGCAGCGTCACTGTGTACTTGGCGGCAGGACGGAACCAGTAGCCGTGTTCTGCTGCGAGACCCACGCGTGGCAAGTGCCCGAACCACTCCTGGAGACGCACTTTATCACGTCCGCTCACAATGTACACTGCGTTGTGGGGATCAGCTGCGAGTTCCTCGAGACACGCCAACAGTGCTGGTGTCGGTTGAGCCAGTTCAGCCATGCTCTGGTACTGGACGAGCGTTCCGTCGTAGTCCAAAAGGAACAAACGCCGACGACTGCGCTCAAAGTAGCCGAGGAGTTGCGCCGTGTCGAGCTTGTCGAGTCGATTGTACTCTTGCGCCATCGTGCCGGCTTCGTTCAGTGCCGACATGATGCGCTGCGCCCACAGCGTCGACGTGTATGTGTTCACGTAGCGAGAGAGTTGGTGGTGGCGGATGCGCTTTGTCGTTGTGTTCATGCGCAGCGCCGTGTCGATACTCGCCGCGACTTGCTCGATGTGCATCGGATTCACCAACAGCGCTCCCTGGAACGACGACGCGCAGCCAGCAAACTCACTATACACGAGCACACCGTGGCAGTTCTCTTTCTGCGCTGCAATAAACTCCATCGCCTGCAGATTGATGCCTTCCTTAATGCTGCTAATGATCGCCACGTCAGCGGCGTTGTAGAGAGCGACAAGCTGCTCGTGGTCGATTGATCGCTTCAAGTACCGAATGGGGCAGTACTCGGCCGTGCCGAAGCGGCCGTTCACACGGCCCACAAGCTCGTTGATCTGGCGGTTCAGGATCTTGTACTGATGCGATGCGGTGCGACCAGCGTCCCGAACGACCGCAAACAGCACGACCTTGCCTCTGTACTCTGGATAGTGCTGCAGCAAGTACTCCATGGCTTCCAGCATCTCGGGGATGCCCTTACAGAAGTCGAGCTTATGGACACCGACAAGAATCTTCATGCCATCATGCTGTCGCTTCAGCTGTTCAACGTGCTCCAAGACGCTCGGCGTGACTTCGTACTTGCGTGGATCGATGCCCATGGGGCAGATACCCAGTGAGATCAAGCGTCCGTTGTACTCGACGCGACTTGGCGACGACTCCAGGCCGAGCATGCGCGTGCACACGTTCAGGAAGTGGCGCACGTAGTCAAAGTGGTTGAACACGACCAAGTCAGCACCCAGCACGCCATGCAGCAGCGCTTCACGCGCAGGAAGCATCTGGAAAAACTCGGACGATGGGAACGGGCTCTGGAAGAAGAAACCGCACGTGATGTCGGGGAAGCGGCGGCGCAATAGACCAGGCAAGTTCATGAGCTGGTAGTCGCACACCAGCACCAGATCGCCTTCCTTGTAGATCTCCGAGACGGCCTGTATCATAAATATCGTAACATAAGCTCCAGTAGATCGACTCTAAGAAGGGGAATGCGTGTCGTACCTCTAGGAACTTTTGGTTGGCGATGCAGTACGCGTCGTACTTCTCCATAAAGTTCTCCAGCAGTCGACTGTCTGAACGCTGCGGCAGCGAGTGGAACAGCGGCCATAGAATGTCGTTGCAGAACTAGACAGAGCCAAACACAGCACACCTGCAATGAGTCCACCCCGTTCTTAAGATGCATCAGAGACTGGCGGACCAACCTGGTTGTGGAAGAGGTCCAGCACCTCACTGTTGAGAAAGACGGGTCGGCAGTTGAACTCCGTCTCGAGCTTGCGGCGCACGCCGTCCTGGCTGGACTCGTCTACCACGGCGCCCGGCCACGAGATCCACTGCACGTTGTTGGTGCCGCACAGGTAGTCGATGGCGCTCTTGAAGCCCGTGTCCGACTGGATATACTGCCACGAGTCGTCGTGCGTGGTCTTGACCATACGCACGCAGCGCCGCACTGACACCACGATGATCTTGTTGGTCTCGCTGGCCATGGGCACGGGCCCCATGTTGCGCGACAGCGCGTTGAAGCGCTGCGAGTCCTGGCGCACGGCCGCCAGCTTCTTGTGCAGGTCATGGAGCTGGTCCAGCAGCGAGCTCTCGCCCAGCTCCGTCGTCGGCGTCTGCGCTTGAGCCATTGTCGCGTACTGATAGCAGGCAGAAACGAGTTTGCTGTGTGTGCGTGAAGATTACAGCAGTGAGACAATGGTGACCGCTGCGCAGTCGGAGAAAGACGAGCGATCTGCTTTGTGGCCGCGTCGCTCGCGTTCGTTGCCTTTTTCGCTTGATGATGAGATCCGCCAGTTGGGCAGGCGAGAACCTACCTTCTTTTACGAATCGATATACCGTCTTCTGATACTTGTATTGTCACCACACCACGTTCACTTCAATTTCGACTTCAAGCTGACAGTTCAGAAAAACGAATGAAACGAATGTATTTGTTGTAAGGTACTCTGCCATTTGTGTAGCTCAGCTCCAGAGCATGCTCTCGGGTGTCAGCTACTGAAACGCATCTACTTGCCGACGCCATCGTGGTCGGTGCCTGCGACCAACGCCGCCCACTCCTGCAGCTCCTGTGCGTCTCTCTCGAGCACACTCGACACAAGTCCCATCGACTCGCTGCCGACCGCAAGACGCACGGGCAGCGTACGTCCAGCAAATGCTCCGGTCTTGGTGAGCGCGTCCACGAGAATCTTGGCGGCCTTGGTTGGATCGCCAGGCTGTTTGCCGGACTGGTTCGCGAGATCGTTCTTCATCTGCTGCACCACTGGACTGGATTCCGCAATGGTGGTCTTGGTCTCGACCCAGTTGTTAACAAACTCAGTGCGGAACATGCCCAGTTCAACGCACGTGACGTTGATACCAAAGTCTGCGACTTCCGCGCGCAGCGACTCCGTGAGACCCGCGACGGCGAACTTGGTCGCGCAGTACACGCCGAGTGCAGGGAAAGCCTGTCGTCCGACCAGCGATCCAATGTTCGCGATCACGCCGCTGTGCTGTTGACGCATCAACGGCAGCACAACGCGCAGCATCTTGAGAATCCCAAACACGTTGGTGTTGAAGTTGGCGGCAATCTCCGCATCGCTGGTTGGGCACAACAGCAACGAACGCAGGCAGTTAGTAAGCGAAAACTGTCAGACCACAAATACTGGGAAATGCACCCGTTACCTGGCCTCGTCGATACCACCCACAAGCGAGTACCCGGCGTTGTTCACGAGCACGTCGATGCGGCCGAAGATTGCGACGGCGTCCAGCACGACCTTCTGCACGACTTCGTGTGGGGACGTGACGTCGAGCACGATGGTGTGCGCGCCACGCTGCTGCAGATCCGTGATCTTGGTGGCGCTGCGGGCAGTGGCGATCACGCGGTCGCCGCGCACCAGTGCAGCGATGGCCAGCTCACGGCCGAGCCCGGACGAGCACCCAGTGATGAGCCAGACCTTGGACACAGGCATAGGAGCAGTAGTGGTGGTAGTAGTGGCCGTGGTGCTGGACATGGATGCAGTTGAGGCTGGTGGGAAATTGAGGAATGAGATCAATGAGAGCCCGTGGAAATGAGGAGCTACGAACAGACAGAGTGAAGGTCACGCGTAGCGTCATCCAGTGGATTGGCTCACATGTTGCTGTTTGTTAGCTAATCAAGCGGATGACTCTAGAGGAGACCATCACTCTGTAAGTGGCTGACGTTGAAGATCGGACTGATCGGCACGAAGCTTCCACAGTGAGCGCGTGTTCGTAGCATTATGTTGATAGAGTGATCGCATGGATTACACTGTGCACATTAATACACTTATGTTGGGCCGTACGTGTCCAGTAAGAGGTCTTGCATCCGCTGATTGAAGTCACGTGTCCTCCGACTGAGCTGTTTCAGCACAAACGCCGCCGTCTCTTGCGCTTGTGAGCCATTTCCGGCTACGTGCTGACCTTGCCAGTGACAAGTCACCTCGTAGAACGTCTTCACGATCGATGGGGGGTGGCCCTGCTCCGCCACATTGAAGCTTGGTGTCGCCACGATCCAGTCTCTTTCCACGAACGCGAGTCCGAGGTTCGAGATAGCCATCGTCGACGTCCACATTAGAGCGAAACGGTCGGGTTCATCGAATCTGTGCGTAAGTGCCATGCCTTCAAGTGCTGCTGGGCTCTGATCGAGACCATCGATGGACAGGTGGAAGCTCTTCACGGAACTTGCGCTTGAGATCTTGCGCTTCTACAGCACACCAGCAAGCACAGTCAAATCAAAACGTTTAGATCTCCCGTATCCGCTACAACACGGTTTGCGTCGTCTCACCTCGATAGTGGGCAGGTTTGTCTGCATGGTGATTTTGAATAGAGCCAAACTTCCCTTCCACATCGCCTCGCCGGCTTCTTGAAATGCACACCGCACCAGTGTCGTCGAGCGAACTTCTGCTCTCATCCCCGACTCAATGGCTTCCATGTGAATGGATGACGCCGCGAATCTGTTCCACTCGTCTTGCGTGTGGATTCTGTTGCTGGAGAGCACGACAGCGTTCGCCATCAAGTGCATTTGCTGGAGTTCTGCTTGCAGTCTCGCTACCGATGCCGGTTCGCCAACTGAAGCCGACAACCGCTCTTCAATGGTTTCGTAATGTTGGTGATCAAGCAGCAGCTCACGGCCCTAGTCCATAAACACTATGAGTACTAGTCCACGTCCAGCAATGAGGCGTTTTAGCAGACGCACCACTGATGAGCTCTTGTCCACAGCGACTCCGAGTGTCTTCATGGCTGTGCGTTGTCGTCGCAGCGCAGAGCGCAGCTTGGAATTCAGAGCTTCCGCGTGGACGCGTTCGCTCTCGCGCAGCTCTGCAATCTGACGCCACGAGAGGTCACTTCTTGGTCTCAACAGCAGCTGTAGGCCAGCGAGTTCGCGCGCATCTGCTGACTCGGTTTTGCTTCTCTTCGCGAAGGGCACCTCTAGCAGTTGCTGCGGTGGTGTGGAGTCAGTCGGTGATCCGCCACTGCGCTGCAGCCGCGCGAGTCGCGCTTCAAGACACAGGACTTGCTCACGCAGCGTCAACAACTCCTTCTTCTGGCTCTCGCGGTACTTCTGGACGGAACGCGCTCGGCTGGTCAGTCGTGCGCGTTTGAGAGATGCGTCAGGTTCACATGGCGAGAGAGTGAGTGCAGCAGGCAGTGATGACACGTTGTCAGTTTCGGCATGTCCATTGCTGGAGTGGGCGCTCGCCTGAGTGGGTTGGTCGGCGCAGGCGTCGATGAAAGCCAACGCGACTTCGAGCGTGGCAAGAGGGTCGTCGTCTTGGAGAAAACTCATGCTTCTTTAACTGGGGCGCCCCCTCTGGGCATCGTGGGCAACCGAACTTGATTGGTGGAAATGATAAATGACGTCGTTCATTCCAATTGGCTGTTAGGTATGGTGACACAGCTGCACCACACCATCGACACATCAGCCTAAGCGACACAAACTGCACCACATCAATGCCATCTATGGTTTCAAATACTCACTGGACGCACGTGTACAGGACTGAAAATGGAGATTCCCAAGGAAAGTCCCCTGTATGATGCCGCCATGTCTGCCCTTGCGATGGCGGAGGCACGCATCGAAGAGTCTACGCGTAAGGACTACGCCAGTAGCTTGCGACGGTTCGCTGAGTTCTGCTCTGGAGCCGGTTATCCCGATCCACGTGAAGTGCGCTTTCAAGAGCTACCAAGTGTGATGGCGGCCTACATTCATCGGATCTCCGAGAGCATTACGAGTCAATGGCCAGCCGAGAAGCTGCGCGCAGCCGTCTCGTGGCATTACAGCTCCCTGTTAGGTTATATTGATAGGTTACCTCGTTAAGTAGTGTAGTCCACATAGGGTATCCGGTTAGGTACGGATAGGTTGATATCCTAAGTCGTGACTCAGGGTTATTAGTAGCGTTGGAAAAAAACTCGTTCAAAACAGTTCCGAACTCGCTTGAACAGTTCAGAACAGTTTAGAACTCCCTTAAATGACTTGGAATCTCCCACCATATGTCTCTTTGTGACATTTGATGTCATTCAAGTGAGGTTTTGATGCGGCTCGTTGAGTTCTGAACTGGTTCAATTCGAATTTGAACGGTTCAAAACGTATTTTAACCGTTCTAAACTCGATCGGGTTCAGAACTCCGGAGTTCTTTTCCAACACCAGTTATTAGGTATCAGAACCCACGATGGGTTCTGAGAGGTATCCCGCTAGGGGGCGTAAATACAGCCGGAAATGAAGGCACGGTTAACACAAGTTTGTGTGTAGGGATGCCCCCAGCTCAGATGGTAGAGCTCTCGAACTAGGCAGTCGAGCGGTCGCTGGTTCGATCCCTGGAGAGGAAAGGGAGTCGACGCCTGGAATGCGATATGTGGGAATGCCCTCCCCCCTGTGACCACCGGGTAGTCACGAAGTGAGGGCACGTGGGTTCGGCCGT
>JAADXI010001079.1:0-11605 GCA_023337615.1 Pythium brachiatum | reverse complement strand
CTGCTTCTCCTCCTTTCGCACGACGAATGTGGATTTACGCGGCCGCCGCTTGGCTTTCGTCATAGCAATTCGTGCTTCGAAGTACGAAGTATGGAGCTGCTCAGAACGGCGAGCGCAAGCGGAGGCGCTGGTGAGAACCTGCGGAAACGCATCGAAACGCATCGTCACATGTCGCAGATTGTGACGACGCAGGAATAGGCTGCCAAGAACCTCTATCAATTGATGCGATTCGTTGAGCGAGCATGACGTGTATGGAGACTGGACTAAACAGCGGGTGATCGCATTGCGCCATCTCCACCCCCGCCGAGTCAGTCCTTGAGTATTTGCCTCAGTCCATTTTGAATCAATTTGGATCAATTTGTCGATAAGAGCTCCTAATTGTAACTGGTACGATGGCCGAGTGGTCTAAGGCGCTGGATTTAGGCTCCAGTCTTACGGGGCGTGGGTTCAAATCCCACTCGTATCATACTTTTGCCATTGGCCGTAAATCTAAATCATTTCAGCCAATCAAAACCAACAACATTATTACCGAAGCCGTAATCAAAACGTCTCGTGCCAGTATCACCATGGATGTTTGCCACACTGCACTCCCATGCCTCGCCTCCATGCCTCATGGGGTAACACCAGCATAGTCCACAGTACCATGTCCTACCTGGCCATCCAAGTGTCCTAGTTACGCGGTTACGCCCTTGGCCAAACAGCCACTGCCACCGTCTGCTTGTTTGATCACAGAAACCGACCGACGCTGACGTACCCGCCGTCGCCACCCCTTCGTCGCAGACAGTGAGCCACCATTTTCCATTCCACTGCTGGCTCGTCACGAGCTCCGTTGGGGTTCTGCTTCAACAAAGAACACCACCATCACTCAGCAGTCCCAGAGAACACCACTCCGTCCAGGACATATCCTCATTATCACCTTATATAGCGTATAATATCATAGTTTACGCTTCATCTAGGATTGTGAACCCATCGTTTCGAAATCGAAGTCCAGAGAAGGAAGAACCGGAAGAAACCTGCTGCTGAGCTCCTCGCGGAAGATCTCTGTTGACAGCCGTCTCGTCTCTTCTACGGGGCTCCGCTGCTGGGTCAGAGTTCCTAATTGCATGAGTATTAGGTACCTGCGCACTCCGGAATCTTCCCGCGCTCCCGCAGTCAGTCAGTTGGGCAATTGGCCGTCCCGCCTCCTGCTTCTTCCGACTAAGAAGAGCTCCTCGTGTAAAGAAGTTCTCACAACGCAATTAGCAGCATGCCGTGCGCCGCCATCTCACCTACGATCCACATGCCCCACACATACGAACCCAAGCACACAGCGCCACCAGTGCCGGTGTCCGCCAGTGTCTACGAGCGGCTTTGGCAGTTCCTACTCCACCACTGGCACTCCCAGCCACAGCCACTGAGCCAAGAGAAGAAGTCGCGCAGACGCTCGACGTCCAGACTATCAGCAGCGTCGGAAATGCGATGCCGCGTGCGGATGCTACACGAGCTGGAGACGCAGCCGCGCGACGGAGACGACGATATCCACAGCCACAGTCAGAGCTACAGCCACAGCCACAGTCGCAATGCGATGCAGACGACGTGCTGCAACTGCGGCCAGCGCTTCTTCCGCGATCTCGGCACTGTGTCCTCGCCCTGCGATCCCACAGAGATCTCGTCGTCGTCTAGTGCTTCATCATCATCGACCTACTGCTCGCTCGACTGCAGGAGCTCGTTTGAGTACCGCGAAGCCATCCAGCACGCCGTCGACCACCATACTGCATTCGGTGACAGCTCCAGCTCCACTGTGACGAGTCGCCTGTAGCCTTTCTCGTTCATGTTTTCTTTCTTCCATGTAATATCTGCACGTCGTATTTAATCTTAATCTCCATGTATTGACACCATTCCCCATCTTTGCTCCTCTCACTTGGCCGCTACGCTGTGGACTGGAAGTGGAGCTGGTCATCCTGCACGCACACGGTCGTGGGCTTGAGCGGCTTCAGGTCACCGTTCTGCGGCAGCGCTGCAAGGTCGTCGCAGGTCGTGAAATGGTGCGCGATGGACACGAGCTCCGCGTCGAAGCTCTGGCACGTGATGCGCGCCGCTACGTCGCCGCCGATGCCCGCCAACGCGCGGCCTTTCAGCGCGCCCATCACATAAATATCGCCATCCGCCAGCACTTCCGCACCCGAGTTGACGTTGCCCAGCACCACGAGCGACCGGCTCTGGGCAAACACTTGCTGGCCGGACCGCACCGACGCGTAGATCACCATCGGGGCAAGCTTCGCGTCAGCAGAAGCAGTCTCTGCCGCTGTAGGAGCATTGGCTAGTGGCTCGGCTTGTGCTTCTTCCGCTGCTGCTGGCTCAGGCTCCGAGGCGACGGCGCTGCTTGTCGGCGGCTCCAGTGGAGTGAGCGGCTCAGCCTGTGTCTGCAGCTGAGACGAGAAGTGCATGCGTGTGCTGATGAAGTAGGGAAGCTGGAGCTTCTGCGCGAGCTGCTTGATGTCTTCGCTGGCATTGGTGATACCCACAGGCACAAATCCCAGCTCCTGTCATCCCATCATCAGTTCAGCTTCAAAGGCCCACCGAACCAAGAGCTATAACATAGATCACGTACATTCAGCCTCTCGATCTCCGCTCGCAGCTCATGCTTCTTGATCGGCTGGGCATGTGGAGAGCCTACAAACAGCGCAGTAGTACCACCATCAGTAAAACGCTCCACACTGGTCCTCTCGGTACTAATACTCACCGTCACTCGAGACGAGCTGCAGATCCAACACGATGGGCGTCTTGCGAGCGCGCGTCTGGAGCAGCGGCCCCTCTGCCGGCGTGGTCACTGCGATAGCGCTGGAACCAGGCACGCGCTGCAGCGTCATCGTCGGCAGCAAGTACGATCGGCCGTCCAGCGCGTGCTGCACGTGCGGTGGTGTGCGGGAGTTCGTGGAGGACGCACCGTCCACTCTGCCTGTCGTTGATGACTGGGAGGACGCGGAGGAAGACCGCAGCACGTCATCGTGGCGACGCAGCGCGCGATACGAGAACGCGCGGCGGCGCAGCGGGGCCAGCGGCAGGCGCGTCATGCTCATGGCGGATGAGGTGAGCTCTTTGGTTCCAACCCAGCGACGAAAGGTTCTCGCTAAAACCGGGTTTCAATAGGCTCTCCTAAACCCGACAACCGAAACCAAGCCAAGCTAATTTATCCACCCAGAAGAATTTCCTTCATGAAGTCGTAGTCGTGTATGCAGACAGCGGTAACGGCAGCGAGGAATTTTGAGACGGTCAGCTCCCCATTCGATGAGTCGACGGTCACCAGTGCCCCATGTAGCGTCATTTGGTCCATTTAGGCTCCGAGAACGCTGCCGAATACGGACGCCTTCAATTAGCCTCTGGGAGTCCGACCTGGCGTGGTCCACATCGACTGTGTTGACTTCCCGGAAGTCACTGTTCCGCCGACGTTGATGTGCGTGTGTGGTCATTGGACGCCAAAAGCTGCATTCGCGTCCGGACGTCTCACTTTCATAGTTCGATCAACATGGCGCAGTTCCACCAGCGCTTCCGTCACAAGCTCACGTCGCTGCTCGCTGGCCCCGCGGCCGTCGCCACCACGCTAACCGCTGCGTCCTCCGCGCGTCTGGAAGCGCGGGAGGAGCCAGCCGTCGCTGCTGTTGATGCTGCCGCCGGTCCAGGCGTGGAATTCGTCGGCGTGTTCGTGGACAAGGAGTCGGCCGCGAAGCTGCGCGCGCAGTACCCGTCCAAGTTTCAGTCTGCTGCTACAAGCGCATCCGATGACCAGCTCTTCCTCGTGCTCAAGTACAACCCGACCGACAAGGAGAAGGAGGCGTTCGCGCCGATCCTCGGTCGCGCGGCGCAGCTCCAGGTGAAGGGCTACGTTGAGGACGCGCAGACCCAGGCTGTGGTGGTGGCCGTGACCACGGAGACGGGCGAGCCGATCGACTTTGAGACCGCTGCTGATGTCCCACACGTGACCATCGCGTCGTTCAACGGCGAGCAGGGCCTCAACAGCGGCTACACGAGCGTGCTGCTCGAGCGGCTGCGTGCCAGCGGCCAGTTGCAGGCGCTGCTGGAGAACGAGTCGGCGGAGACCCAGGATGCCTGGGCCGGTGAGCTGCCGGCGTTTGAGTCCAAGCTGCTGCCGCTGTTCAACCCATTCCCGGCTGTAAGTGCGAGCGTGGCGAAGCCTTCGGAAGCTGTTGATATCAAGGGCACTGTGTGCGTGTCGTCGTCGTTCGACCCGGAGACTGGCAACTGCGTGGACACGCCCGCCAAGGCCGAGTGCGGCTTCTGCAAGTTCATGAAGGCCGGTCCGTGCGGCGCGGAGTTCACGGCGTGGGAGGCGTGTCTGGACAAGTGCAAGCAGGGCGGTCTGGACTTTATCGAGCACTGCGGCAAGGAGACGCTGGCGCTGCGCGACTGCGTGGACGCCAACCCAGAGTACTACAGCGTGCTCAATGACCCACCAGAGGGAGAGGAGGAAGACAAGCAGGAGTCCCAGGAAGAGCAGGCCACGGAGAGAAAGGACTAGTAAGTAAATCTAGAGCTGCTGATCCATTTTGGCTCCGTTTTCCGTGCGCTTTGGCAGTCGGGAATAGTACCCAACCACACAGAGGGGGGGTACAATTAGATGGGCAGGGCGCTCTATTTGAAGCACACATTCTAATCGGTCGCGACCGCATTACAGTACCCACTTCAAATCGACACCAACGACTCTCATGGCGACGACGCGCGCGTGTTGATATGCAGCACTACACGACGCTAGAGAAGCACTACAGCTATGCCCACGAAAGGTGACTCTCTGGTGAGCCCAACGCGGCTTCTGCTGGCGTCCACAGCCTCCGACAGCCGCCCCCACACGCCGTTAAAGTCCGCCTCCATCTCCATAGAGATGCCGACGCTATTAGCGCCGCTCAAGCCACCAGCGCCTCCTTTATCGCCATCTAAGACCAGGCAGATGCCTCCGCCGTCTGCAGCTCTGCTGGCTGGCCGCTTGGCGTCGCCGCCCACGAGTCCGCAGGCAGGAGATCGCGATGCCGTCGCGCTCACTGAGTACGCACTGGGCGTGCACTTTACCCACCAGAAGCCCCCACGCAACCACACAGCAACTACAAAGCCCACGAAGTCCACAGTCGTAGTGGCTGTGGCGCCTGTGAAGCGCGTCTCCGTGGTGCCCAAGCTGCTGCGGCTGCCCAATAACAACGCGATTGACCAGCAACAACAGAAGAAGAAGAACCACCGAATCAAGCCCACACACAAACCAGCGAAGCCCACAGACAACGACCGAGGCCTGGACGCCGGCGTGTACGCGCTGGAGAACCGCAAGACCGGCCACCGCTTCGTGGGCACGACGTGGGACCTGCGCAACGCGGCTGCTCAGAGCTTCGCGGATCTGGAGACAGGCAGCCATCCGCACAACGCACTGGTGACGAGCTTCCAGACGTACGGCCACGACGCGAGCGGCATCGTGTTCCGCATTCTGGAGCGCGTGGCCGCGCCGCCTGCACCGATAGCGTCTGTGTCTATAAATGCGAAGCCCAAGCCCACGCGCAAGCACGCGACGCCGGACTTTGACGTCCACGCGATGGAGACGCTGTTGCGCAAGCGACTCACCCACCACCAGCGACTGATCGTTCGCAAGTGCGCGCTACAGCTCGTGCAGAGGCGGCTGATCACGCCGTTGTTGCAGCAGTTTTGGCCTGGGTGGAAGCTTCATGTGGAGACGCAGCGAGATGTGGAGCGGCTCGCAGCCGCCGTCACGATCCAGAGTTTATTACGGATGGTGCTCGCAAAGAAGACTGTGAAACGACGGCGTCGGCAGCGAGCAGCACTCAAGATCGCACAGTTCATCGCGTTGTGTGCGATGAAGCGCGTGTTGTGGAAGCGGCGACTGCGCAAGCGACGTCACACCAGTGCCACGCGTATCCAGCGTTGTGTGCTTCAGTTCCTACGGCGTCGGCGGCAGCAGAAACGATCGCTGCTGGTGAAGAAGTGGCTCAGTGCGCGGCATCTCCAGCGCATATTCCGAGGGTGGCAAGGGCGGCGTGCAGCGACAGCAAGGTGGGTTTCCCATCGTCAGCAGCTCGCTGCTCGCCGCATTCAAGCGTTGGTCAGGGGCTTCCTGGCACGTAAAGTGGTCTCCAAACGACGCTTTCACCATTTCGTGAACCGAATGTTGACTCATATTCAAGCGCGATGGCGAGGGGTCTTCACGAGACGCGTAGTACTTGTGCGGGTTGTCCAAACCGCACGACGAGACAAGGCTGTGCGAGTGCTGCAAGCGTTCTACCGCCGCTTTGTCGTCAAACATAAACTCACGAGCGCCGCCGAGCGTCTAGCCTTCCAGACCCAGCACGTCACGCGGATCCACGCCGCGTACAAGAACTATCTGGCCAAAAAGTTTGGCTGGGCGGCCATGACTTACCAACTCGAACACAGCAGTGCGAGTCGTATCCAGAAGTCCATGCGTCACTGGTTCTTCTTCGCGAGAGTGGCTCGACTAGCAAAGGAGCATCGTCGAGACAGTGCGACACGAGTGATTCAGCGTGTGTGGCGTGGGCGACAAGGTCGGCAATTGGCTCGTCAGACGCGAAAAACACAAAGACAACAGAACGGTGCTGTGCGTCTCCAGCGAGTGTGGCGTATCTACCAATGCCGTACTAAACTCCACGCTGCTGTGGATTTTTGGCGCGTGGATCGTAGTGCGCGTCGAATCCAGTCGTGCTTTCGAGGCTTCCACCAGCGACGGGTCTACGGCGTCGTTCGAACTCAAGCGAGGCGGGAGCGTGCGGCGACTCGGATACAGAGCGCGTTTCGAATGAAGCTGGCGAGACGCGAGTGGAACCGGCGCGTGGAGCTTACGCGCAAAGGCGCCATTGTCTGCCAGGACTGTGGAGATGCCCTCGCGGCCGTCGTCAGTTGGCAGCTCCATGTGGAGCTATGTCTTCCGTGTGCCAGCCATTATTCGTCTCAAGACGGGGACATCCTCATGGAAATCAGCGAATATCGCCGCCAGTATAATCTCGCGCTCTTCACGCAGCGTATCTATCGTGGATTTCAAGCGCGGGCGGGGCTTCGGCACGGAATATGTGGCCTCTGCGAGCATCGAGCCGTGCGCGTAGCGTGTCGTTCGTGTCCAAAGACCTTCTGCCACACGTGTGATGAGCTCTTCCATAAGCCACTGGTCAAATGTCACGATCGCCTGCGCATCGAAACCTTTTTGCGGCAAGAGCAAGCAGCGCTAGTGCTGCAAAAGCACTCGCGACGGTATGTACATCGCCACACCATCGCAACGATGAAACACGAGAAGCACACTGAAGCTGCGACCACGATTCAAACCAATTTCAAGTCGCGTCGCCAGAGACGCCACACCCGTGCGCTGGTTGTAGCTCAGCATGAACTCATCGTGAAGCAGCGAGTGGCTGCGTGTCGAATCCAACGCTGTGTGCGCGGATTCTTGGCCAAACAACAAGTGAAGAGGTTTCGACTGCGTGAGAAGAGCGCTGTCGCGATCCAGCGGCTGATGAGAGGAGCACTGGGGCGAAGGCAAGCGTGGCAGCGACGGCGAGAGCGAGATGCGGCCGTGTGCATACAGCGCCACGTGAGAGGTGGCCGTGGGCGCTGTGTCGCGGACGAGAGGCGGCGCCAAGTGGAAGAACTCACTCGACTGAAGGCAACTGTTGTGATCCAGCGCCACATGCGTGGTCATTTTGTGCGGAATCGATTATGGCATGAGAAGTGTGAGCGCATGGCGGTTCTAATTCAGAACGAGTGGCGTCGCAACCGAGCGAAACGCGTGTTGTCCAAGCTGCTGCGAGAGCGCGACGAGCGCCGTCGACTGGCACGCGAAGCAGAAGAACGCGAGCGATTAGCGAAGATCCGAGAGCAGGAAAGCGTTGCGGCCGCACGTATCCAGTGCGCTGTGCGTCAGCGGTTAGCGAAGCACGAGCTTCAACAACGGAAACTGATGCGAGCGAAACAGAAACGGCTTGACCAACTCGCGCTGTGGCTCACAGTCGAGAGAAAAAGTGCGATTCGGATCCAGCGTTTCGTGAGGAAGAAGTGGTTGGTGCGAGCGTCGCAGGCGTCGTTGAAGATCCAATGCGCGGCTCGCCTGTGGGCTGCACGACGCTGTCTAACCTACTTACGACGGACCAAGAAGGCAGCGACGTGCATACAACGTGCGTTTCGGTACGCGCGAGTCAAGCGAAAGCTCTCCAAGCTCGTGTCCATGGAGAGTATGGCAGTGGCGGGCTCTGTCGGTGGCTGGGTGGAGCTGTTCGACGAAGAGAGCGGCTGTGTGTACTATTACAATCGCGAGACAATGGCGTCCCAGTGGGTGAAGCCGCCTGAGCTCATGGGTGACGCACCAGCTACAGCCGCCGCACAGGCCGCGGCCCAGTCATATTACTACGAAGACGAGCAGAACTTCGTCGACGAGCCGCCCGAGTGGGTCGAATACTGGGATGAAAACGTGGGGGCGTCGTACTACTACAACACGTTGACAGGTGAAGCCACGTGGGCGACGCCCGAATCCGGCTCGGTGGTTGCCGCTTCATCAACCAACCAGTCTGAGCAAGGCGACTGGGCGTGGCCGCCAGGAGCTCCTGTGGACGGCAAGGGTATGAAGGTCAAGCAGACGCTCGAGGCTGGGGCGACGAACCAGGAGGAAGCAATGGATCCGGCGAGTGCCGATTGGAACTACGGCTATGGATATGGCTACGGCTACACTGACGCGGATGGAAACACGTACGCGTACGATTATAGTAACGGCGTGGAGTATGATGCGAACGCAGCGCAGTATAACAACGCACAGACTCCAGCCAGTGGAGCCGAAGGCGAAGGCTTCGACGAATCGGCCGTGGACACGTCGTACGACCTCAACTACCAGATCTTCATGACGCAGCTACAGCGAGAAGGCCAGCAACAGCAAGACCAGCAACAGTGAGACGAGGAAAACCACACGAAAAAGGAACACGTACTTTATTCCAAGCTTACGCGGCATCGAGGGCCGATCTAGTAGTACGAGTTGGCGGACGGAGTCGTGAACGCCGCAGCCTGGCTCGCGAGCAGCGACGCGTGCTGGCGCTGCTGCGTCTGCTGGTCCTTGGCGGCCTGCGATCGCAGCCGCGCGGCTTCGACGTTGCGCGCGACCTCGTCTTCCTCGTCCTGCGCGAAGTTGAAGCCGCACGCCACGCAGAACTTGGCCGCGTACTTGCACGCAACGCCGCACGTCTTGCAGGGCTTGGTGGTTGGCAGCGAGTTGAAGGAGCCGGACGACGAGAGCGGGATCGGCGCTGGAAGAAGCACCGACGCGGCCGGGGCCACGAAGGAAGAAGTCGAGTAGGACGCGGATGGCGCCGCTGCGACGGCCTTGGTGCCGCACTGCAAGCAGAACTTCTGCGTGGGCTTGAGAGCCGCTGAGCAGCCCACACACGACAGCGATGTGGCCACGACAGGAACTGAGGTTGGTGCTGGAGCAGAGTATGATGGAGTGGAAGCAGGAGCGGGAGCAGAAGTCGGGGCTGCGATGGCGGCCTTGGTGCCGCACTGGAGACAGAACTTTTGTGTGGGCTTCAGCGCCGAGTGGCAGGACGTGCAGTTCAGACTGGTGATGCTACCGCTGCTCGTCTGGTGCGAAAGCGAAGGCGCAGGAACCTGAGTAGGAGCAGCGACTCCCGCACGTTTGGTGCCGCATTGGAGACAGAACTTCTGCGTCGCCTTGAGCGCTGCGTGGCAGTTGCCGCACGCGTCCCCTCCCACGCTGCTGCTACTGCCGTAAAACGACGACGACGACGTCAGCGTCATGCTCTGCAGCGACGCCGAAGTCGCCGACATCTGCACGGCCTCCGCACGGAGCTTCTCGGCCTGGCGCTTGGCTTCGAACGCGAGCCGCGCCTCCTCCTCGGCCTTGAGTCGGTTCTCCTCACGACGCTGCGCTTCCTCCCGCAGCCGACGCGACTCCTCGCGATGCATCTCGCGTTGCTTCCGTGCCGTCTCCTGCGCCGCGAGCATCTGCTGGGCCTCCGCCGCCTGCAGCTTGAGTCGCTCCGCGTGCTGTCTGGCCTCGGCTGCCTGGCGCTCGGCCTCCTCTCGTCTCAGTCTCGCCTGCTCTGCTCGCTGGAGTTGCTCCTGACGCTGGCGCTCCAGCTCCGCGTGCTTGCGCGCCTCTTCTTTCTCGATGCGCAGCCGCTGCTGCGTCTCAAACTCCATGATCGCATTCTGCGCCGACACGCGCATGGCTTCCGCGCGTTCTCTCGCCTCGCGGGCGTTGCGCTCGGCCTCCGCGCGGCGCTGCGACGCTTCCTCTCGCTGGATTTCGATTGCGCGGCGCTCGGCTTCCAGCTGCGCCTGGCGCGCGTCGGCTTCGCGCTGGGCCTGCGCCTCCAGCCGCTGCGTCTCCTGCTGCTCGTACAGCGCGATGGCCGCCGCCGCGTCGCGCTGCATGCTCTCCGCTCGCTGTCTCGCCTCCAACGCGCGGCGCTCGGCCTCTTCGCGTCGCGCCGTCGCCGACAGACGCTGCGCCTCAGCGTTGGACGGATACGGTGACGAGTAGGCGTCGGCGGCAGGCGCAGGAGCCGCAAGGGAAGCGACGGCGGCTGCGACGTCTGCAGGAACAGTAGCGCCGCACTCCGGACAGAAGCGGCCGGCGGTCTCAGGCGTGAGCGGCGTGCCGCACTCGCCGCAGAAACCCATGGTGATGAAGAGAGAGAGAGAGAGAAGAGAAAGTTCGCGTTGGTTTGGCTTCTTTGGGGCAGGAAAAAAAGAAGGGAGCTGTTTGGGGAGGAGAGTTTTGAAAACTACGAGAGTAGACGACGATGAATTGGAAACTACGGATAGAGGCGTGTTCGAGAAGGCAAATCGAGGCTCTTCAGTGTAATCTGCAGGGATGGCAGACAAGGTTTGAAAATAGGTGTTAATATTAGGTTTAACGTAATAACCTAATGGGCAGCAAATAGAAGGTTTTAGGTTCTGACCCCCCCCCAAATCCACTTCACTGTACGGCACCATCATGTTCATCAGCCTGACTATTGTGGTGATGATCAGAGCGTTATTGTGGCCATGCATTCGTATGCAAGGTGTCGATCATGTTTAATTCATTGTGTTGCCAACAACACAATGTGCTGCTACGATCAACCTGCAGCATGCGATCTTTTCATCACCATATATCCACAGATTCTGTGGCGCATGGCGGTAGGATCGAGCCGACGTAGAATATTGGCGATGCGCATAACCAAAGGGGGCTATCGGTGCTGTTCCATTCTGACAGCGTAATGACCTCCACTTCCCGCTGACGACGCCGATTTCCATCCCTGCAAGCCCCAACTCTGCAATCCGTATACAACCATCTCAAGTGGATCGTCGACAGAATGAGAGCGACAACGTGCGTTTTGTATACTCGTATAGTGGCGTATACGCTTCGCCACACTGGAAACTTCGACGCTGGTCCGTGAGCCTGACACTCTGCTGCAGGTACTGTAGCTCGCTGCGTGATATTAATACGTGGAGTGTAGATTACTCTACTTGCTGCTGCTCATGCGTGTGTGTCTGGCGTCGGCTCGTCTCAAATGCTGCGCAGGAATTTGAGAAGGGGAGACGGACGCGTAGTGACATGTCAGTG
>JAADXI010001078.1:0-11608 GCA_023337615.1 Pythium brachiatum | reverse complement strand
CCAACTCCACACATCTCCGGCAAACTTTGTCGACGCGTTGATGTTCAGATAGCGTAACTTCGGCGTCAGCGTCGTGCCTTCGTGCTTGTCGCTGCTGTTCAAGCGCCGGCCATTCTTCGACACGGACACAAACGGCGCCAGGATCTCGAGCCACGGCGTGAGGAAGTTCCAGTCCGCGTCGAGCATGCTAAGGACACTGCTGTTTGAGAAGACGGGAAATCCACGAATGAAAATCATTGATTGGTGATTTCCGGGGAAGCAAGGCGACACGGAAATAGAGGTTTCCGGGAAGGAAGGGAACGTTCTCCTCCCAGCTTCGCATCCAAGACTGGCGCTATTCTCGGCTCGTGCACCCACGCACGCCACTCGCGACGACGCGCCGCGCCGTAGGTGTGAGCTTTTTATCCTGCCGGCGCAAGCTGGACAAGGTTTTCCCCTCACGTAGGAGTAGACAGTTGGAGCAGCTCATTCGTGGATTCGCCGAGCAGCGCCGACACCGACGAGCTACCGACACGGCCTCCGACCACCTCGCCTCCACGCTCAGTCGCGCTCGCTTTTACTTCCTACTTTGGGGGTTGCTCGCTACTCCCTCCCCCGAAAGCTCACTGGAAGGGCAGCCCGAATCCGTGCCGGTCTCAGCATCACCGTACGCGAGTACGCACCAACGGATGTCGCCTACCGCTACTGCAGTCCTCAGGTCCGTCCGACACGGCATCGGCTCGATCTTCGATCACGGCACCGAGAGGCCGTCATCGCACTCGCCCTCCTCGAGGGTCCACCACGGTCGGTGCCACCACAGCTGATGGAGTTCGCTCCTCCCGGGACAACTCACCGACAGGCGCGAGTGGGAAGCTATCGTCTTCGGGGTACGCGTCACGCGGTCTTACACGCTAGGCCACCGCACATTCGAACGCATGCGAGCACGTACGTATCACGTATCATCCACCCATGCTACTAACCGTGTACCTATGCACTCGTAGACCTCACGAGCAGTTCGTTCGCTGTTATGCCATACATATGGGGCTGGTCTCTCCGAGTCCTCACTCAAGCCAGCTGCGAATCCGCTCTCGCCTCAGCCTCATCGAGCCCGGCATAACTTGCGAATGAACTGCTCGTTTTCCCCACTCATGTTCCCTGTTGAAGGACGGAAAACACTCGGTTAAATGTATTCACACAGAGTGAAGATTCTCAACTCTCCACACACACGCGACGGGAACGCGGCAGCTCCGCCATTGCCATGATCGCGTTCGCCGCTTCGCAGTCCAAAGATCCTAACGCACTCGATGTGCCAGTGTCTGGCTGCCGCGAAGCCTCTCGAATGACGCTGATCAGCGCCAGCTTGCGTTGCGTTGCGTTGACTTGGCAGCGAAACCCTCGCAATCTCTCGGCGATCTCCGATCGAAATTTACCGGTATCAGTGATCTTCAGAAAATCCAGTCGGTGGTTGTTTCGGAGCATCGTCTCCACCGCCACGAGAAACGACTCGTGGGCTTCTTGGTCCGGCGGCAAACAGACCTGCAGCTGCCTGATGGGCGTTGTCGGGTCTGCTAGGACTGTCAGCAACTCGACCACACTCACGTCGGAGCCACTGAGCTCCAGTGCTTCGATCTTGCAGCTGTGCTTGCTCAAGGCATCAACAAAGGTCTCCACAGTCGCGAGTTGGTGCCTGATCAAGCGCAGCGTCTCGAGATGTGGGAACGACTCGAGCAGCAGCTTCAGACACTCGTCGTTCAGACGCGAGATATTGAGCTCAAGCGTCTTGAGATTCGAGGGGAGGAAACGCTCAATCAGTCGCACGACTCGCAGTGCCACGTGCTCATCAGTGGGGTAAACTACACAGCGGAAGCTCTCGATCGGAGGCGTTGTTTTGTGGCCGCTAGTCTCCTTTTGAACAGGCAGATCAAAAATCTGGATGTCGTCGATCGCCAGCGACTGCATCCATCCGTCCGGCAGCAGCGCGAACACTTGGTCAGAGTAGCTCACCAGCAAAGGCAATTCAGTTCCCTGTATCAGCGATTCGTCGATGGTCCTGAGGAGACGCACAAGCGCCGCTGCCTGTCCAACGCTGAGGCGATCATTTCTTCCATAAACTCCACGCCTTTCGCGTCCAGAGTCTCGGTCATTTCGATGGTCAGGTTGTGGAGCGCCACGCACTTGCTCTTGGTATGGAGCACCACCAGCGCGAGTTCATCCAGCCATCCCAACTCCGAGAAGACTGTCAGTGAACCCAGGCGATCACCATAGCTTAACAGCGTGTGGAGACACGTCTGAGTGTCTTCGCCATCAACCAGGACGCTCGCTGCCATGAGAGACCGGGACGACGACGTCCCAGCCATCAGCTCCTTCAATGACTCGTAGCCCATGCGCGCGGCGTCGCCGATACTAGTGACAGCCACGCCCAAGGCATCTAGGCGCGCCATCGAAGACCGCGTGACTGTACACGAGTCGACAACCACGCTTGTCAGACGATACCGTGGCTGCTTTGCATACTGCTGGTACGTTGGAATCACCGCCGTCGCCACGTTTTGCGTCGCGACCATCGCGTCGATCATCGCGACAATCTGCTCCATAGTGACTCCTTGCTGCCGACGGACTCGACTTGTATTGCCAATGGGATCTCGTACTCGCCGAGTGATAGCGACGCCTCGGTGTACAGTGCTTCAAGACGCTGCTTTGACGCTTCGTATTCGTGAAGGATATTACCGTCAATCTCCGGTGGCCGGCCACCAGAGTCGCTCACACTGAGCAGTTCTGCAAAGGCCGGTCCGATGTACCCCGCCCCGCACACATACACTTGAGCAGGATGGCTGCACCGAGTTGCTCTCGCGCATACAGTGCAAAGTCGATCAGCATCTTGCCAGAGTCGTGTTTCAGCAAACGCCACACGTCGGGCTCCACGTGAAGCGCCAGCGCCACGATCTCCATCGCGCAGGCAAACTCGGCCATCATGGAAGGCTCCGGAGTAAAGCCAATCCCGCGCTGGTACACGCTCGTCAGCACTTTCGTAGATGCATCGACGCCCAAATAGCGTACGTGTGGATGCAGCGTCGTGGCGTCGCGTTTGTCGCTGCCATTCAACCGCTGGTCCGGTGTCGACACAAACACCACAGGCGCCAGGATCTTAAGCCACGGCGTCAAAAAGTCCCAGTCCGCATCGATCATACTGGGCTTTGGAAGAAGACAATCCACGAATGGACGTGGTTGGCGGTGGTGCCGCGGAACGCTGTGAGAAAGGGCGTCGAAGAAAAGCTGGGGAATGAGCTTCTGGCTGACTTCTAGAATGCCCCGTTCGAGAGACCTGGTCATGCCTTCACGCAGGACCCATTGCTGCAATAGAAAGCTAGAAGGTGAATGAATAGAAACACTTGCGGAGGTGGACTGGCTCTGCTGGCTTCACGGTCGCGGCGGTGCGTGATGAAGTGGAGGTTGACCAGCCTTCGAAATAGGAGATGGGAATGAAACATGCAGCCAGTATTATTGGAGCTGTGATTCTTTGCCTCGGTGCTTCGGATCTGTGCTTCGCCCAAAATAGTGGTTCGGAATGAAAATGGGAAAAGAATCGACAGAGCAATGAGGATTGCTGGCTACTGACTGGCTACCGAGTTCACGGGCCAAAAGGAGACAATCCAAACATCCCATACGCAATTACCGGTTAGCGCTGAGAACATTCAACCATGGTCAAATCTCCACACTAACGCGACGAAAGCACGGTGGCTCCGCCAGCGCCATGATCTCGTTCACAGTCTGGCAGTCCAGTGATCCTAACGCAGTCGACGTATCTGACTGTCGCGAGGCCTCTTGAATCACGCCGATGAGCGCCAGCTTGTGCTGCGTCGGTAGCACACGGCGGCGAAATTCTCGCAACCTCGCGTCGATCTCTGACTGGAACTTGCTGGCGTACGTGATCTTGAGCAGCTCCAGTCGGTGGTTAGTACGGAGCATCGTCTCCACCGCCACAAGAAACGGCTCACGAGCTTCTTCACCGTGCGGGAAACGGAGCTGCAGCTGCTTGAGCTGCTTGGCGACGCGTGTCGTGGGGTCGGATAAAATCGCGAGCAACTCTTTCATGCCCACGTCTGAAAAACCACCGAGTTCAAGTGCTTGGATCTTGCAGCTACACTGGTGAAAGCCGTCGACCAGGGCCTCCACTATTGAGAGGTCATACGCTTTCAAGCGCAGCGTCTCCAGCTGCGGAAATGACTCGAGCAGCGGCTTCAAGCACACGTCGTCCAGAAATGAGATGTTGAGCGCGAGCGTCTTGAGCGTCGACGGAAGGAAGCGCTGGATGAGTCGCACGACTCGTAACGCAACGTGCGCGTCACTGACTTGTGCCCCGCACTCAAAGCTCTCAGTGGGAGGTGCTGCCTCCTGTTCAGTGGCCTGGATACCATCGACTATCTCCACGTCGCCCATCTTCAGCGACTCTGTCCTTCCATCCGGCAGCAGCACGAAGACTTCGTAGTCGAGATCCACCATCAATGGGAACATCGCTCCTTCACCCATCGTCTCGTTGATAGTCTTCCGGAGACGCACAAAGCGACGTGGCGAGCTCAACACCTTAGCAATTAGAGGCCGCGGCGACGCACCAGCCAGCAGCGTCTTCAAAGACTCGTGGCCCATGCGCGCAGCGTCGCCAATGCCGGTCACGTACACGCCCAACGCGTCCAGTCGCGCCATCGCAGACCGCGTGATTGTGCTCCAGTGCACAAACACGTCCGTGAGGCGATACTTTGGCTGCTTCACAAACGGCCGGCGCGGCGGAGCGGCCGTCGCAACGTTTCGCGTCGCGACCATCGCCTCAAACATTCCCACGATCGGCTCCATCGTGACTTCTCCCCGATGCACGTACTGGACTTCAACGGCCAGTGGGACCTGGTACCCGCTCAGCGACAACGACGCCTCCGTGTACAGCCCCTCCAGTTGTTTCTTCGACGCCCTATACTCGTGCGCTAGTGCGCCGATCATCACGAGTCGCACGTCGCCTAGCAGCTTCGCAAATGCCGATCCGATAAACTCCACTATCCCGCACTTGAGCAGAATGCCAGCGCCGAGTTGGTTTCTCTCATACTGTGTAGTCTCAATGAGCTTTTTGCCCGAGTCGTTCTTCAACAAACCCCACACGTCGGGCTCGAGGCGGAGCGCCAAGGCCACGATCTCTATGGCGCAGGCAATCTGGCCCGCCAAGGTAGGGTCGGGGCCGGACAAAACCCCGCGCGCGTGCACGCTCTTGGCTATTTCGACGTCGCATCGATGCCTAGGGAGCCTAAGCTTGGCTGCAGCGTCGCGCCGTCGTGCCAGTCGCTGCCCTTCATCCGCTGATCCGCTGTCGGCACAAACACCACGGGCGCCAGGATCTCGAGCCACGGCGTCAGAAATCTGCTTGAGGAGGGAAATTCGCAAATGAAGTTGGGTTGTTGGAGGTGGTGTGAGCAGTTGGGAGAGACGAAATATGGGAAAGGAGTAGCTCCAGAATGTGAGACCTGGTCACCTTCTCCGGTTCCTTGTCTCTGCAATTGGGAAGGGGTTGAAACGTGCCTTTGCGATTTTTGAGATAGGCTGAAAGTGTTTGCAACGCTGGCTGCGATGAGTTTGCGACCTTCACTGGTATTCCAGTCGCGCCATCTCAGACTGCTTTACTGTGTATGGATGAAGTGACAGCTTCTTCCGTATACCGATGATTGAAGCTTTGACAGCAATGCAACGCATACATTTGATCCACAACTCACGCTGAAACGTACATGAAAGAGTCTCAGCCCTCCACGCACACGCGACGGAAACGCGGCACCTCTGCCAGTTCCAAGTTCTAGAAGTCGAGGATGAGAGACCAAGTGATACGAATGAAATTGATGCCTAGACCCGCCCCCTTGAGGCTCAAATCTCCACGCACACCTGGCAAAAGCGTGGCGGCTCACCCAACGCCATGATCGTGTTGACGGCCTCGCAGTCCAGACCAGCCAACGCACTTGCATTTGATGTATCTGGTCGTCGCGAGGCCTCCCGAATCACACTGATGAGCGCCAGCTTGCGCTGTGTCGGCTGCGCTTTCATGCGAACACCTTGCAGCCTCTCGTTGATCTCCGACTGGAGCCAACCTGTAAAAGTGATCTTCAGGAACTGCAGTCGGTAGTTCACACGGAGCATCGTCTCCACAGCCACGAGAAACGGCTCGTATGCTTCTAGCTCAGGTGGAAGGCAGACCTGTAGCTGCCGGATGGGCGTCGTTGGGTCTGATAGGACGGCCAGCAGCTCGATTAAACTCACGTCGGAACCTGTGAGCTCCAGTACTTGGATCCTGCAACGGCGCTTGCGGAAGGCGTCAACCAAGGCCTCCACAGTCGTCAGCTCATGCCTGATCAAGCGCAGTGTCTCCAACTGCGGAAACGACTCGATCAGCGCCTTCAAACACGAATCATCCAGACATGGGACCTCGAGCACGAGCGTCTTGAGAGTTGACGGGAGACAGCGCTGAATCAGTCGCACGACTCGCAACGCCACGTGCTGATCACTGACTTCGGTCGTCAGTCGAAGCTCTCAATGGGAGGCGTTGCCTCCTGTCCACTGATCTCCTGGCCAGCGGCTCCATCAACAATCTCCGCGTCTTCCATCTTCAGTGACCTCGTTTCTCCATCCGGCAGCAGCACACAAACTGTGTTGTTGAGACTCTTCATCAACGGATACATCGCTCCCTCGACCAGCGTTTCTCTGATCGTCTTCCGGAGACGCGCAAAGCGGGGTGGACCCTCCAACACTGTGGCGACTGCCTTCTCGAGTCTCTCCATAACTTGAGCGTCCAGCGTATCCACTGTTTCGATCGACAAATCGTGGAGCGCGACGCACTTGGTTTTCGTATGGAGCACCACGCTGGCGAGTAGATCCAGATCTAGTTTTCGATAGTCAAACACAAACACGTTGAGCGAGCCAACACGATGGTCGTAGCTCAGTAGCGCGTAGAGACACGTCTGGCTGTCGCGATAGTTCACGTCGACAGCCGCTGCCATCAGCGGGTGGGACGACGCCCCACCCATCAACGTCGTCACGGTCTTGTGTCCTATGTCCTCAGCGCCGTGCATCCAGTTGCTCCATACTGCCAGTGTCACATAGCGACAGTGTGCACGACATGATCCTAGACATCCACGAGACGATACCGTGGCTGCTGAAGACACTGTGACTCTGGTGGGATGGCAGTCTGGACGTTGCCTGTCGCAACCATCGCCTTCAACATATTCACAATATGCCCTAATGAGATTCCCCGGTGAATGCTACGGACTTCAATCGACAGCGGGATCTGGTACTGGTCCAGTGGCAGCGTTGCCTTGGTATACATCACGACGCTGCAGCCCAGCCGACGCTTCCTGGGCATTAATGCGTCCATGAAGGTGGCCAGGAGCGTGTACGAGCGGGGTGTCCACGCCGGCCCCGAGCCTGCGTTGTTGGGCAGGCTCGCGTGTGCGATGGAGATCGTGGCGTTGGCGTTTCGTCTTGAGCCCGACGTGTGGCGTTTGCTGAAGAATGACTCTGGGAAGCAGCTCATTGATACCACCAAGCACGCGAGAGACGAATTGGGTGCTGGCATTCTGCTCAAGTGTGGGCACGTGGGACACATCAGATCGGCTATGGCGGGCCTACTGAGCGGCAATGCGGCCTGGCCGTCGGTGCTAGGCGCCACATTCCTTGGCTTTTATTGGGAGTCGAAGAAGCAGCTTGAGGCAATGACCACGAAGGCGTCGCTGTCGCTAAGCGAATACCAGATCCCATTGGCGATTGATGTCGAGTACGTGCGAAAGGAAGGAGTCACGATGGCACAGATTGTCACGATGTTTGACACGATAGTTGCCACGCGCAACGTCGCGACGGCCATTGCGCCACACCGACAGTATCTCAAGCAACCAAGATATCGGCTGGCAAATGTGTTTGTCGATTCGTGTACAGTCACGCGGTCTGCGATGGCAGCACTGGACGCATTGGGCGTGTCTGTCACCAGCATCGGAGACGCCGCGCACATGGGCTACGAGTCATTGAAGGAACTGATGGCCGTGCCGTCGTCACCAGGGTCTCTTATGGCAGCGAACGTCAAGGTGGACGACGAAGACGAGCAGACGAGTCTCCACACGCTGCTGAGTTTTGGGCAGCATCTTGGCTCGCTCAAGGTGGAGACGCGTGATGTCCAGCGAGTGGACGTGGGGGATCTCGTGCGGGTGCTGCTCCATACCAGAAGCAAGTGGGTTGGTGCGCTCCACGACTTGAGAATCGAAGTATCGGAGACCGTGTACACTCAAAGCGTGAAGCGAGTCGAGGACGCGATCGCCTCGGCGTTGGACAACTCACTTCGCTTTGTGCGTCTCCGCAAGACGATCCCTGAGTCACTGATCGAAGGAGCGGAGTTCCCTTTGATAGCGAGCGACACCGACGAAGCGCTCGTGCTGCTGCCGGATGGAGGGACGAAGCGTGTGGCGTTGGACGCCGTGGAGCCATGTGACCATACCAATGCAGAGGAGACCAGCGCACCAGAGCCAACATCTTCCATCGAGAGCTTCAGCTGTGTGGTCCCAGTCGATGGTAGGCTCGTGACGTTGCGAGTCCTGCGACTCTTCCAGCGCTTTCTCCCGTCGAGCCTCAAGACCCTCGCGCTTGACATGTCGTGTCTATACGACGAGTGTGTGACGCTGTTGCTGGGGTCGTTCCCGCAGCTGGAGACGCTGCGCTTGACGAAGCACCACCTCGCGACTGTGGAGCCCTTGGTCGATGCCTTTCGCAAGCACAGTTGCCAAATCCAAGCACTTGAACTTGGCGGCTCCCACAAGATTGCGATAGGGCTGCTGACGATCCTATCAAACCCCACGATACGCATCGCCAAGCAGCCGCAACCGCCGGGAGCGAGGCACGCCCGTGTTAGGCGGAGCAGAGCCCTCCCTGAGTGTGACCGGCGTTAACAGCACAAATAAAATAAAAAGCTCAAGCAGCTACAACTGCGTTTCCCGCGCGGTGACACCGAGCGCGAGCCGTTTCTCGTGGCAGTGGAGAGAATGCTACGTTCCAACCACCGACTGGAGCTGCTCAAGATCGCCATGGCCGGTGATTTTGAGTTGGAGATCCACGAGAGGATGCGAGGGTTTCGCTTTCAGGCGCTCCCGACGCAACGGAAGCTGGCGCTCATCAGCGTGATTCGAGAGGCGTCTCGTCAGCCAGATTCATCGAGTGTGTTGGGATCGCTGAACTGCCAGGCCGTCAATGCGATCATGGCGATGGCTGAACCACCGCGCTTTCGTCGCGTGTGCGTGGAATTTTGAGCGTCGTGGATATTTGCAGCGCGAAGAAATGTATGTGACAGTTCGATGTTTCTATTCAGGACCCCGGTAATTCGCCGTTGCGCGCTCGTTTCGTTTCCCAATTTCATACCGAGCAGCTATTTTTGCCGAAACTACCCCAAAAATGAAGACAAAATCATGAAAATAGCGGCCATTCTCACCACAAGTTTCCTAACATCGAGTAAAAAGTGCAAAGCAAAGTATTCCACGCATCCATCAACACCGTGAGCTCACTGGGAGTCCAGCATTCGACATGCAAGTGGCGCTGAACAAATCCAAGAGGCTCACCTCTCGAAGAATCGCGCTGCTAACTCAGTATTCGGACACCAACACTCGGCAGAAGCATGGCAGCTCGGCCAGCGCCACGATGGCGTTGACGGACTCGCAGTCTAGACAACCGAATGCACTTGGTGGTCCTGGCTGTCGTGAGACCTCACGCATCACACTGATGAATGCGAGCTTGCGCTGCGTCGGTAGCGCACGGCAGCGAAACCATCGCATCCTCTCGTGGATCTCCAACTCAAAATCACCGGCCGTGGCGATCTTGAGCAGCTCCAGTCGGTGGTTGCTTCGTAGCATTCTCTCCACTGCCACGAGAAACGGCTCGCGTGCTACTTGGTCGCGCGGCAAACGCAGCTGTAGCTGTCTGAGGCGAGTGGCCGGGTCTGCTAGGACCGCCAGCAGCTCAATCCCGCTCACATCCGACCCACAGAGTTCCAGTGCTCGGATCTTGCAGCTGCGTTGCTGAAAGGCATCGATCAAAGCCGCCAGAGTCGAGAGCTGATGAGACTTCAAGCGCAGCGTCTCTAGCTGCGGAAATGACTTCAGCAGCAGCTTCAAACACGCGTCGTCCAGACACGAAATGTCGAGCACCAGTGTCTTCAGAGTTGACGGAAGCAAGGGCTGGATCAGTTGCACGACTTGCAACGCCACGTGCTCGTCGACTGTAAGCACGCAGCTAAAGCTCTTCAGAAGAGGAGTCGACTCTTGCTCCAGCGTCTCCTGTGCGATAGCTTCAGCCACTGTCTCAACGTCTTCCATCTGCATCAACGCCGTCTCTCCATCCGGCAGCAGTACAACCACTTTGTCGTTGACGGTCTTCATCAAGGGCAACACCGCTCCTTCAACCATCGTCTCGTCGATGGTCTTGCGGACACGCACGAAGCGACGTGGCTCGCCCACCGCCTTGGCGATCGCATCTTCCATGACCTTCACACCTTTCGCGTCCAAAGTCGTCCACAGTTCGATTGTCAGGTCGTGGAGCGCAGCAGCCCACTTGCCCTTCGTATGGAGCAGTACACGTACGAGTGAATCCAGATTCATCTCCACACAATCCGCCAACGACACCGTAAGCGAGCCAAGATGCTGGCCGTAGCTCAACAGCGCGTGCAGACTCGTCTGGCTATTAGCGTTTGCCACGTTCATAGTCGCTGCCACCAGCGGGCGCGACGCCGGCGTGGCCATAAGTTCCTTCACTGTCGCGTGGCCCATGTGCTCCGCGCGCTTGATGCTCGTCACGTGCACACCCAGTGAGTTCAGGAGCTCCGTCTCTTGGTCACGCAGCACGAGTGCACACGATTTGATGGACACGTCTACGAGACGATACCGCGGCTGCTGAAGGCACTGTGACTCTAGCGGGATGGCCGTCTGGACGTTGCCCGTCGCGACGATCGCGTCAAACAGTTTGGCAATCTGCCCCAACGAGACTCCGTTTGGTATGTAGTCAACTTCAATCGACAGCGGAATCTGGTACTGGTCCAATGCCAGCGACGCCTTCGTGTACATTGTCTGGAGCCGTTGCTTTGACGCCTTGTAGTCACGAGCAAGAGTGTCGCCTATCACGAGCCGTTCGTCACTCAGCAGCTTCGCATACACCGGCCAGGCCACCTCCAACGCTCCACACGTGAGCAGGATGCCCGCGCCGAGTTGCTCTCGCGCGTACTTGGTGGTGTCGATCAGCTTCATACCAGAGTCACTTTTGAGCAAGCCCCACACATCAGGCTCGAGGCATAATGCCAACGCCACGATCTCCATCGCGCAGGCGTACTGAGCCAACACGACAGCGTCCGGCCCAGGGCTTGGAACTTTCCAGTAACAATAACAATCAACGGCAATAACCTCACGGCAATTACTGATTGCTGCCCTCGTCCAATATTTCCCAATAAATATCAGGTTTTCCCTGCGCTAATACATTACATCGGAGCCTTGGCTGGGTTTCTGTTATCCACTTTGAGTACTTTTCCTGTTTGATAGACTGAGAAGCTGTTATTGTGAGAAATTGCTAGTAATTCAATTACTGATTG
>JAADXI010001077.1:0-11617 GCA_023337615.1 Pythium brachiatum | reverse complement strand
TTGTGAACGTACTAGCGAGTTGCACGTCGCTCCAGCGCCTTGCCCTGCCTGCCGCGGACACAAGCATCTTAGCGCACATCATCCGTGGATACGAAATGGGAGCATGCAAGGCCACGCACCTGAGCCTACAGTCTCTGCGCGAAATGGCCAGCACCCCGGACATTGTACGCTTCTAGGAGGCAATGGCGGATCCGTATCAGCGCATTTCCCGGACTGTACGTGAGCTTCTCTTCAGCTGTAAAAACCTGAACGCGACCATTTCCGACCCAGAAGTCGCCGCGATGCGGGCGATGCTCACCACCAACTCCACGCTGGAATATTTTGAGCGGAGCTGCCAGCCAGCTCACAACGAGGCTGTCGTCGAGCTGTGCCACGAATACAATGCGGTCAGACACATGGTTTCGTATCCACTAGCGCCGCGAGCAAAGTGCGCGTTCGTGAGTGTTGTATGGAGCGGTGCATCCTCGACCTCTGCGATGGCGCTGCTCGACAGCGTCGTGGTCACGCGCATCTTCGAGATGGCAGCAGAGCCCATCGTGCGCCGAGCGATTGTCTGTTCGGGTCGGGTCAGCTAATCGTTGCGTGTCCAACGAGTTGGTTCCCTCGTGCTTCGGGCCCTCCCTCCATCCACGAAAGACCCGAGTTCAGTGCTTCGTGGCGTTGGTTGGGCAGAGATCGAAACAAGCAGGCCGTGCTATAATATCTGCAAACACGAAAACCTCAGTTGCTCTGATACATCCAATTCTTGCAGTGGGGATCGTGATCCTCAGGCTTTTGGCAAGCACTGGTGCCTCGAGGATGATCATTGAAATGCGATCCATGGTGTGGCACGACGCAATTCAGCAGAAAACGGCCACGACAATACTCACTCTATTCATAGAGCCCATGACAGGTTGCCTCTGCATTGGCTAGATAATGAGGGGTTGTAGACTGCAATAGACTCTTCTACAGCACTTGAACTCAAAAGGTAAAAGACCCGTGGTCGATTGGGTCCCATTACAGTACGACAGTCTCCGACTGGCATCCTGATGGTGGCGCAGTGGTCGTTCCTCACGCCGTGGTGGCGCGCCTTGCAAAACCATGAGCTGTTCGTCCTCTCGCGCCGCAGCGACTTCCGCGAGGAGCTCCACGGGCTCAGCGTCTCCGTCGACCCAAGGGCCGATCTCAACCATGCGCCGTTCCGCAAGTCTACTGAAGAGGAGCGGATCCAGGCGTTCACCGCACTCCGTGACTCAATCGAAATCGCGTTACTACTGGCGATCGTAGATCGACGTGAGTTCAATAGTGTCATCAACGCTAACATGGACACGTACGCGGACGAGGACAGACGAGAGGACACGGAGAACATACTCAAGTTCCATCCGGACGAGATACCAAGTCACGTGGAGCTGCGCTTCGACAAAGGCTGCGTGAATGATCCCGTTGTGCTTGGCTTTGCGGAGACGGCTCTGTCCATGTTCATCACACCTCAGCGACTGGAAGACCGAGCTCCAGCCTTCCAAGTCGCGCGGCACCAAATCTTTGCCCAGATTCGTCCAAGTGAGTTCGCCAAACGCTGGGCGTGTGAACGGTTGAGGATCACTGTTGGAGTCACGCACAACCACGTGATATCGCCATTGAAGCTAATGGAGCTTCTCGATGCGGTGGAGCTGCAAACCGCACCAACGTATCCATTCGTTGCCGTAGGCTTCACTTTAAACGTGAGGCAGAATGTTTTCACCCCCAGTGCGTTGCCACTGATTGAAGCGTGGCAGAGACGGAGTCGCCCGTTTGACCAGATTTTTATCCCGTACGAACCGAATTATCCACTTGCACAATTCGGACGCGCGCTGTCTGCGGCTATTCAACCAAAGAGCTCAGCTGAAGTGCCTACAACTGGAAACACTGCCCACGTCTCCGTTTACGGCATACACGATCATGCACGCTTTGTTCAAGTCTTCTCGGCTCTGATGCACACGCGACGGATCCACTCGTTGTCCATCTCGATGAAAATGCTCGAGCTCGCAAGCAAACAGGACCATCGTCGCCACTTGCGGTGGTTCATTTTTGCACTGTTCTCACGCTGGGCGACTCACAGTATCAAACACTTACACGTCGACAGTATCAAGATCACTGACGAAGAAGTTGAGGACCTGCGCGATTTCTCGCGAAGTGAAAATCCGCTGCCACTGCTGTTTGATAATCGGGAGTTAAGTGAGACTGTCAATCCACGAGCGAAACAAGTGCTGGCCCGAGAAAACGCTCAACTGCAACTCGATCTCTCGCACAGGCGACGACAGGCGGGTGAACCAGACTTTATTGTGCTCGCAGAAGAATCGTGGCTGGATGTGATTAGCGAAGACACAGAAAGCGAAGGTGGCTGGTTCGTGTTGGTACCAGCGTACGGCAAGGGTCGCCTGCGCCGAACTCATTTGAAGTGCGCGTCGTGGTGCCAAGTCCGAAGGGCAGCAGTTTACAACGCAGGCGTGGTGTGAAGTCTCTGAGTAGTGCCATTGGCGCAACACGCGACAACTGGTTTGAAGTGATAATGTTTCTGCGCTTGTTTACCGGCCTGGAATCGTTGAGTCTGAGCTCTTCGAAGGTAGTGACAATCTCTTCGTCGCATCACGAATCACCTTGCCACTCGCCCGTCCCAAAATCCTGCCGGTCAGCATCCAAGGCCACGCGTTTGGACCTTCGTGATATGTATCGCGCGTACGATTCCTCAGATACCGGTATTGTGCGCTTCTACGAGGCACTGGCAGATCCCAACCAGCGCATTTCCCAGACTGTACGAGCACTTATCATCGGCTTTAGACACGTTGACTCGATCATACTCGCCGCAGAAGTCGCTGCAATACGATCAATGCTCTCTAGCAACCCCACGCTGGAATACTTCGAGCACACGTGCAAGCCAGATCACAACGAAGTTCATCGCACTGTGTGACGAGTACAGCGCTGCTAGACATACCATCACGCATCCGTTGCCACCGCGATCCAAGCACGCCTTCCTAAGCGTCGGGTGGAGCGGGGAACCCTTCCTCGTCCATGGCCAACTCTCACTTGACATGGATGCAAGTACTGTACGAGCCGATACACGTAGTTTATGGAACTATCCATACGCGCGATTCACGTAAATAACCATATCCAACGGTGTCCACACACAAGATAATAACCCAAATCAGTATATCAGCATGTTGGTGTCTTGGCACTGGCGCCGCCACGAATGAAGAACAGTGGCTTCGGTGCTGGAGATCAAGATCTGGTGAACGGCCTTTCCTCTATATCGAATGCGTTCGCGTTCAGTCCAATGAGTTGTGTATTCTGGCAAACTCAGGTTGATTCCAATGTGACGCTCACGCATTTATGGAAGTACCTGGATCGATCCGATCCGACATGGACGCGACGCTCGACTCTTCCAGCTGCCATGTCCAAGATACACGTGGCCATCACAGTGTCAAACTGCATGGCCGCTGGAATTTTCCAGACTGTTCGCGAGCTCCTCTTCAGCTACAGTCACGTGAACCCCCACGTACCTGATGAAGAAGTCGCTGCAATGCAATCAGTGCTCGCGAAGTACGCCACACTGCAGTATGTCGAACGAAGGTGCCAGGCAGCTCATAACGAGGCATTTGCCGTTCTGTGTGACGAGTACAATACTGCCAGACACACAACCACGAATCCATTGCCGCGGCGATCCAAGTGCGCCTTCCTAAGCGTCGTTTCGAGCGCAATGTCGTCAACGCCTGCGGTGCTTCTCGATAGCGTCATGATCACGCGTATCTTCGAGATGGCAGCCGAGCGGCTCGGCTAGGCTCGGCCCGAGCCTATCGTGCGCCGAGCCTATCGTGCGCCGAGCCTATCGTGCGCCGAGCCGTCGTCAGCTCGTATTGGTCCAAGTTGGAGCTGTTGGACCAATCCGAGCTGCTCGGAGTAGGAGCTCGGCGGAGGCGGCACTTTCCGTACGCTGGAACAAAAGTTCAAGAACGACAGTCACCATCGCCTCGTGATTTCTTCCCGACCTCATCGAACCACACGTCTTGCGAGATCTGATGGACTTGCGATCACCACTGGTGAATCATTAGTGCGGAAGTGGCACACAATTGCGGCCTACTTCGAAGTATCATATTTCAGTAAATTAATAATATGGTGTTGATTGATTTTTGTGAGCATATCTTGAAACGACTGAAGGTGAAGTACTGAAATACCGACTTCTATCCCGCTAACTTCGTGTGGACCCATCCACATCCGGTCAGACGACAACCGTACTATCACTCGGCAGTTCCCTCAGACTCTGGCTCAGAGGGAATTGGCGATTGATGATGTGGCGAGCGATTCCCTCCCCCGCTTCCTCCGTTCCCTCTGTCCCGCTGCACTACTAGTACTGTAGGAGGCCTAGTTGGAGGGGCCGCACACTGGCTGTTTGAACCAAGGGCCAGACTCTGGCCCAGAGAGACTGCGCACTTCGCTTTCTTCTCTGCGACCACGATGGCGCGGCTGCCAGTGGCGCGGAAGCTGCACGCCGCGTGGCAGAATAAAGATTTCGAGACCGTGCAACGCCTGCTGCAGGACGAGCACGTGGAGCTGGGCCTCGACTACCAGGGCTACTTCTGCAGCAAGGTGAGGAGCTCATGATGCTTGCGGCTCTCACGTGGCAGCACACGTGGCTGAACAGTTAGTGAACAGCACGAATCTTCATTGGACACGCTACTGCTCCGCGCGGCGAAGATCGGTGAGCTCGGGATCGTCACGCTGCTGCTCGAAAGAGATGCTGATGTGAATTTGGAGAACGAGGTCCGTGTTGTGTGATCTCTTCGAATGAACGCTGGCTGGTTTTCCTCATTCGTTTTGCTTGGATACAAGGAGCTGGAAACGCCACTTCTCGCCGCGAGCAAAAGCTCCCACTGGGGCATTGCGAAAACGCTTGTGGAGCATGGCGCTGACGTGCGTGCATTCGACAAGGTACGAAGGAGAGTGGACGCTTCTATGATCGGTGGTTATTGACCTGAGTGTATACCGGTGGAAGAACCGACAAACGACGCTACACCTTGCTGCGAAGAGGGACCGGGTGGATGTGGTCAAGCTGATTCTTACCTCAGACCCATTAGGCATCAGCGATTATGACAAAGTACGGCTCACACCTTGTGTCGAGCGTTGCTTTGCTACTAACTGTAGAGGCTGTGTCTGTAGTGGGGTGCAACGCCGCTTTATCTGGCGTTCGCTGAAGATGCAAGGAACTGCGGTCGCGAGCTCTTGAAGCGTGGTGCTAGTACGGTGCGTGACGAAGTCTTGTGCTTTTCACATGACGTTCTCTCACATGCATCGAGTGTGGAATCTAGTGGAGGACGCCACCGCTATCTGTGGCGGCTAGATTTGGCTGTGTTCATTTTATGAGACAGCTACTACGCGAGCGACCCGTAGATCTGGATGAGGTTGATCCGGTTCGTGTCCATCTCTCCTGTTTATGCGTTGGGTATACGCACCAGACTGACATAGTACATGATAGAATGGCTGGACACCGTTGCATCACGCTGCAGTCCAACGACAGTCTCTTGCCATTAAGCTCCTCTTGAGCAAGAATGCGGACCCGAACCGGCGTGATAAGGTGGCGTTGACAACTTTGTTTCGAGTGTTGCTATGATGACAGCTGCGCTCACTTCGTTGTCGTCTGTAGGACGGCTGGACGCCGCTTCACCATGCTACATTCACAAGATTGTCGTGTGAAGAAGACGAGTTGAACTGGACGCTCGATCTGGAACCCGTGGAAGAGCTGCTCGCTTGTGGCAAAATCCACTTAAACGCCGTGACGAAGGTACAGTACCTTCTGCCGCCACGTAATTCTCGCGTCCTCATTTTAGTCTTGCTTTCCAGGGTGACAGGAGCCGGAGCGCGTTACACATTGCCGCCAAACAAGCGTGGGTTGAGTGCGTGGATCTCCTCGTTCGGTATGGGGCTGAAGTGAATACTGTGGACAAGGTTGATTTGAATGGCGTTCGGTTCGACGAACGAGCCATGTAGCTGACGCACCCTAACGTCTGTTTCCTTTATTGTCCTTATTTCACTGTCAGTTCGGCCAAACGCCTCTGTTCGGCGCAATCGAACCGCAGGTTCCGGGAGAAGCAAATCCGATCCCGTGCGTCACGATACTGATTATCGCTGGAGCAGACGTAAATTTCTCTGACGAGGTCGGTTCACCATGACTGCGTTCTTTGTGAGTTATTGCCGCACTAACGTCTCTGTTCCTCTTTGAACCGTGACAAATCAGGCCAACTGTACTCCACTAACGACTGCAATTCGGTCGAAGAACCACGAAGTCGTGGAACTGCTATTGAAATCCGGCGCGGACGTGACTGCTTCTCGTCCCCAAGCGCTAGCTGTGGTAATGGAGGAAGCCGAGTATCCAGCCGACTGGTTTGTGGCAATCGCTCGCAGTTTGTGCGCTCGCGGCGCGAAATGGGACGAGTCCTGCGAGGACGTAATCGGGCAAGAGCATGACGTCGATTGGTGCTCAGGCATTCGTGCCTCTGTGGAGCATTGGGCCAAGCAATTCGACCGTGGAGTCGATCCACTGACAGACATACCTGTTGAGGTTATCCAGTGTGGCTCAAAATCAGTCGAGTCGTACCTCGAGCGTGTTGGAAGAAGCCCATCGGCAGCGCTACTACGAAGATGCAAGGTCTGCGTCATTGGACCGACGGAGTGGGGGAAGACGACTCTCGTGAAGGCTCTGACGACCGGGGAGGCCGCGTCCGTGGATCCCGGTGTAGATGGCCGCACGGTCGGCATTGATCTCGAGACGCTCCAGTTCACCGACCCATCGGGCACTTCCCACGAAGTCACGCTGTGGGACTTTGCTGGCCAAGACGAGTACCATGGCGCGCATTCACTCTTCTTCTCGCCGAAGTCGCTGTATCTGCTCTGCATCGACCTCGAGAAGTACGACAAAGCCTTGAAGGACTCTGTCAACAACAAACATGCCATGAACAAGTTCATACGAGACAACATTTTTCGATGGGTGCAAGCTGTCTCCGCGCGTCACGGGAGCCCAACGTTTGTCGCAGTTGGCACGAAACTTGATCTGGTTGGCCAGAAAGATCGAGTGAAAGCGATTTGGAAGGACTTGGAAGATCGGTGGTGGCACAAGTTTGATGCATCGGTGAAACTCGAGATCAAGAAGATTTCCGTGAACAACTATGACCCAAAGTCTGTTTCCAGGGCAATTCGAGAGATCAAGGAGATCATCACCGGCTCTCGATGCAGCATCAATTTGCCCGCCGATGACGTTCGCGTGCTCAAGTGGATTCTCGGTAAGCGCGATGAATTGAGCGCTCTCAGCGTTGCTGACCGAGTCAGCGGTGCGATATGGCTCCCAGCCAGACTTCAGAACGAGTTGCTGAAGGACATCCCAAACCTGGAAGAGGCTGAACACATATTGGAGCTTCTCCATGAAGTAGGAGATGTCTACTGGAACAAATCGGACCGCCGCGACACTATCATTATCGACCCGTCACTGCTACTGGAGTTTGTGAAGGAGATCATCACGCACAACTGTGACAAGAACGCGACTGGAGACACGAAGACACATCTCGAGGAAGGCCGCGTCTGCCACGAGACTCTGTCCCAGTTTCCTCACTGGAAACGTCTTCACGACGATGACGCGCTCCTGTTCGATCTCAAGTGTCTACTCCAGGAGCTCCGGTTGGCATACCCATACCCCAACATATCCAAGATGACGTGGGACAGTGACTTGATCGTTCCTGCCTACTGGAAGCGACGAGCTCGCAAACCTTTGAAGAGGCTTCTGCGTGATCGCTCGGTGATGCAACGACGTGGAGTTACGGCGACCTGTGAGTATTGGTTGGTGTATAAAGTGCCACCAGAACTCTCCGATGCCGTCTTCGAGCAATTCGCAGTGCAGCACCAGAAGTATCGCGCCCGGGACATCTGGGCGAACGTGATTGAAGACAGTTTCGATGGATGTGTGGCTACGGCCACGTTGGAACACGGTGATCTCAGTATGATGGACGAGAGTGACGCACACAATCAAGAAGCGATCTCAAAGCATTCGAAGGCGAGTCGCACGCGTCGTAGCAAGGAAGTCAAGGTTCTGGACACGATAAACCTTCAAGTGGCCGGGTCAGACAATGCCGAAAAGTACTTGCTCGAGATGTTTGACGCAATGCAAGCAGTCATCGGAACAGGCGTCGGTGTATCTCGTTTTGTGAAGGACCCCGTCAAGGATGAAGATTGCAACTGGGACGACCTCCACAGGGAAATGGATCACTCCGAGTGGAGCGAAGGGCAATTCTTTTCGTCAAGAGCATGGGTGCCACCGAACTTCAAGCACTTTTTTTACGAGCGTCGTGAGCGAACCTCAGTGCGAGTGGAAGAGGGCCTGATCGGTTTGCAGACCACAGTCCGCGTCGTGGGTGGCAAGGTGGACGATGTATTCGCCACTTCGAGCGAGGTATTGGCCAGGCAAACGGTCCTGGAAAACCTCGCGCGCACGACAAACACACAGGAACAATATCCTACTCGGTGGGAGTTGATGTACGACCCGAAAGCGCACAAGGCAGAGCTCCGCATGCTCTGCGACTTGAAAGAGGGGTGTCATCTCGATCCCAAGACCATCACGATCAGCGTGCCTCCAAACTTCCTCGCGAAGAACAGCAGCGTGTTGACGGTGAGTTTTTCCTTTGTTTGGAATGTTTGTCTGTTTGCTTACCGTACGAATTTGTGGCATGATAGGGGTGTGCGTGGCTGACGCAGACAATTGCTCAGGGCGTCGACCCTACTGGACTCGTCGAGAAGCTGGTTTTAGGTCCGTCTGCGTGGCGGTACATTGATTGTCTGATCGATTGAGCTCAAGGGTGTTCATGTGTGTGTCATAGGCTTCCAGACCAAAATTGCCAGCTCCGAGAAGATCCATGAGATTGTCAGCTTGTTGGATTTATCGCAAGGTGGGACGACGTTGGTGGGCGAGAAGGTGTCGGAGCCTATCGCCGCGTGGTTTCTCCACGAACTTCTCACGCTCCACGATCCATCGTTCGAGGTCAAGCAACTTCCCCACTTATCCGGGTTGACTCCGTTCACGAACGATGAAGGCATCTGCAACTGGGTTCATGAGTCCGAGCTCAATCCGCAAGTGTGCGTGCCAACAGAGTCAGTGTCCGATAATGCGAGTTCCCGCGGCGTATCTGCAGACCCGTCCGCCTCTACTTCTCCCGACGAGAGCGAAAACAACGATGAACAAGTCCAGCAGCCCGAGGAAGAAGACGGCCCACAAAGCGACGCGTCCGTGGCTCCGGGTAAAGAAGCGAAGAAGACGTTCAGCGCACAACTGCGAATCCTTGGCATCGACGGGCCCAAGATCAACGACGAGCGCAAGGTTTACTGCAACTGGGAGCTTCAAGGCCCGTCTGGATCCACGCTAGTGTATTGTTCGGCGACAACACCACGTCACTCGGATGAGTCCCACGCGCCGTCGTGGAAGACCACAAGCTTTGCAGTGCGCAATATCGCGTCAATCCAACAACTTGGCGAGTGCAACCTCTATGTGGAAGTCAAACAACCGCACAGGTTTCGATCGGGTCAAAAGGTCCTCTTCACAGGGTCCAAACACCTGGCGACACATGTGGCGAATCTCCAGGACGACACGAACCCACGCACCGTCGTTGTTGTCGTCGAGTTGGACAAGACCAAGAAAATCTCCGTGAGGTGCGAACTTACCTTCCCGTAGGTGAGTTTGTGTTTAAGCCCACGGGACCCGTGCGGCTATAAGAACACTACTCGTATACAAGTCTAGTTACTACGTTGGATTGAGCAGTGATTGTGGAGAAGTAGCCCATGCAATAGCCCATGCAGTTCCTCAAGGCTGATGGAGCTTCTCGATGCGGTGGAAAACACGTGTCCGTTCTTTGCTGCTGGCTCACTTTAAACGTGAGACAGAGTGTTTTCACTCTCAGTGCGTCGCCATTGATCGAAACGTAGTCACTCTATAACAGCTATTCAAACTAAAACCAACGAGAATGATGACTTATGGAGAAGAAAAATTGTTGAAATCGGTGCTGATGGACACCGTTTACGAAGCGCATTACTAAAGTTTGACCCAGACCTCTAACGCAAGTGTGGTGCTCTGTGTCGTAGAGTTTGGACAAAACTGATGAGCACGTGTTCCATTGTGAGACTTCAGATACAAATCTTGCAGTGGGGATCTCAGGTTGCATCTTGATGCGTTTGGCGAGCACCGGAGCCAGGAGATCACCATTCACGTGGCTGGACGACATGAAACGTACCGCTACCTGACCAAGTATGCTGTGCTGTGTGCTGAATATTTCTCGTTAGATACCAACCGCTATGAAATTACTGCGTCGAGCTGCTTGGACATGGCAACAATGAACTAGAACTTGGATGCAGCGTATCAACAAGGCAAACGCTTTGGCTGTAAGCTTGAAATTCGAGACTTCAATCGCTAAGATTGCGTCGAGAGCGACGTACTTACTTCCCATCGTACCACGGTAGTGTCTTGGACGAGGACATCGTGAGCTTTGCTCCGTCTTCTTGTAGCTAAAATGTACAAAACTTCAAAAACTCACGGATCGAGAGGCTCATCGAGATCACGACGCCTACACGAATATTGAACATACTCCAGGTCAGCCATCCCAATCTCCCGATTCCCAAGACTTGATGCGTGTACGACTCTTACATGGAATCATGGCGCCCAAGGCGTCTGATCCTATCGCCGTGGACAGGAGCGCCGCGATTACGATGTTGACGGAATGGAGCGCCACACACTCAAGCAGCGAGCCTCGCAACACAGCACTTAGCCCCCACGAGAGTCCAAGCACGTCAATCCATTCCAGTTCAGGCATCGCTTCTTCACCACCGTAGTAACGCAACCAGGCGAAGTTGTAGCCAGCGAAGCAGATGCTGGAGATAAACACGCTTACTCCCACGCTCGAAGCTCCGTTGAACACGTCCCCGAAGCTTCTGAGCTGACGGACCGCGAGGCGATTGAGTGCGATGTGGAGCACAAGTCCTCGGAAGAAGAGCTCTTGTGCCAGCGGTGAAAAGCCGAACGCGCGCAGCGTGGATGCGAGTGACTCGTCGTCCAGTGGCAGCGAGAATAGAGGCTAACGGTCCACGGAAACGAGAAAGTACAGCGAGACAGTACTCAGGAGGACAACGTTGGTGACAACCACCACTGGTGGCGTCGAGAAGAGACCCAGGCTGGTTGTGAAGCACAGTCAGCGATCAGTAGAACTACCTGGTACGAGATATTGAAGACTACGTACCGCTTGGCGAAGAGCACGAGATCGCGCTGCTGGAAGAACGTGGTGGCGAAGACGAGCACGCCGTAGCAAACAACAGCGCAGGACAGTCTCTGCTAGTATATTGGAGCCCGCCACACTACGGGCGACGGTCTTGGCGATGCTGCCGCACCACACAAACAGCAGCCCAGCGGCGTGTGCCACCACGAGCTCCACCACGAGAACCACAAGGAGGATGCTCAGTGGCAGTCGCTGCGCGTGATTTATCTCCTCTTGTACGGACTCGCTGGCGTCCTGGGGAGGCTCATTGTGGAGCTGTTGGTTAGCGCGATCCGCGTCCGTTGGTGGAGAGGATGGAAAGAGACCTA
>JAADXI010001076.1:0-11636 GCA_023337615.1 Pythium brachiatum | reverse complement strand
TTCGGAGAAGCGTGTTGCAGTGCTGCGGATGCTGAGCGACTTGTCGGGCCGATGCTACCATGTGCCGATCGAGATCGAAGTGCCGTCCGCGTTCTTGGCCAAGCACGGATCCACGATCAAGGTGAGTATCTTTGCGACGGATTGATGGATCGATGGATCGATGGACCTGGTGGACTGAGTATCAACTGACTGACTGTGATTGTTTCAGGATGGAATCTCGCTTCTGTCCAACATTTTGCCAAGCTCACTGTCGGTACCAATTCTTCAAACAGCAATCGACGGCGCTCTATCATGTACGATCCGAAATGCTGTTTCTTCATGCCTAGAAGCTGCATACGAACTGAATTCTTTCGTGTTTGCAGGTCTCGGGACGAAGGCTGAGCAAGCGGCGAAGGTCCACAGCCTCATCGAGCGCTTCGATCTCTCTTCAGTGTCTGGGGACGCCACCAAAACGTCGGCTGACTCTGGACTCTCTCCACGCGGCACGATGGCGGTGCTGAGAGACCTACTCAAGCTGCACAATGACAGTCTGGACGAGCTGTCGATCACTGAGATCTGCAACCTGGAATGTGCGGCGACATCCAAGGGTGACTACGTTTGGGCACATGCGCAAGAGATCAGCATGCTCAAGAACGAGCTGACGCCGTGCCATCCTCGATTCGAAAGCAGCGTGGAGTCTGACACATCGACGACTTCTGAGCCCGCACAAGAGCCGGAAGCTGCAAACGTTTCGACCAGCGGCTCCACTAGTAGGTCCAAGTCGAAGCTGCGGTTGAGTCTGACCATCGATGCGGTGGCTGGACTTCCTGACTGGGACTGGTACAAGACCTACTGCAAGTGGCAGCTGCTGTACGGAGACCAGAAGACTCCTCTTGCCAGCGGAGCGACTACCCACAACACCGACAGCAGCACGGAGCCGTCGTGGCGAGAGATCAAGATGCCACTGGATCCGGTGGCCTCGGTGGAGATGCTGCAGGAATGTCGTCTCGTGGTCACAGTCCAGAGACGTAGCCGCATTGGCTGGACCAAGTAAGTGTCTATCTTGGGGTGGGCAGGAAGCTACTTATTTGAACTGTTGTACTGACGTTGGTTGGGAATGCTGTAGGCTCATCGGTGAAGGCGAAGTAGAGCTGCGTGGGCTCGTGTCTGACGCCAAGCTCGGCTTTTCCTGTGACCCCTTCGACGTGGCGCTTGAAACGAGCGGCTCTGCAGCGCGTGGTGAAGTGCCAGATCAGCGCGAGTGAATAGGCTACTGAAACAGTCAATTGGGCTGAAGTTCTCATCCTTGGATGGTTACACTATACACACCGAAGCCGTGTAATCTGTATACTGTACTTCCCCACTGGAGTTCTGTCACTCCCTCCAAAAACCGAGAATGTACCCAAAGAGCATGGTCATCAAACACAGAATTTCCGAGGGAAGGGATGACGATGGAGAAGGCGCAGGGCGGCTCGTCGCTGCATGCGGCGTGCGCAGCGGATGCGCGAGACGCCGTGCAGGCGTTAATGACAAGCGGCGTGGACGTGGACGCCGTGGATACGGTGCGTTGCGCTGTATAACAGTGTCAATGCAGACAGCTCCTCCTAAATACGAGCCGCTCCGGTTGTTTCCTGTCCTGTAGAATGGCGAGACGCCGCTACTGGTGGCCGTGAAGCACGCGAGTGTGGGCGTTGTGGCGTGTCTGATTGATAGCCACACGTCGCTGGGCTGTGTGGACAAGGTGCGTGGGTCCTGCGCGCACTCGGGGGGTATGGTGAGGTTACTGATTCAGTTCTCGCGATCTAACTTGTATGCAGCGCGGCAACACACTTGTCCACCTCGCGGCCTCGCGGGGGGACGTGGGCGTGCTTCAGTTGCTCATCGAGAATGAAGCGGCTGTGGATGTCCGGAACAAAGTGAGTCGCTGTGCTCAAAAGGATAGAGGGAAAGGCCGACAACTAAACGCAGTGATACTGTGTCAGAGTGGACTTACGCCACTGCACGTGACAGTGGAGAGTGGTAATTTGGCGGTGGTGGAGTATCTCGTGGACGAGGCTGGCGTTGATCTAGAGTCGACGGCGGTGCGCAGGCTGCTTTGCCATTCAAAGTGTAATGGTTACGCTCGGGAACGATGACTAAGAGGTGTTGTTGTAGGGCGATCCGTCGCTACTGAAACTCGCGGTCGAGAACGACCGAGCGGACGTGGTCGAGTACTTGGTGGGGAAGGGCGTGGACGTTGAGGAATGCGGCTGGGTCAGTGCTTACGTCAAGAATTGGCTTGGAAGTGTGGCTGAGTGGCTGACTTGAGACCTGGACTGGGCGTCTGTGTTGTTTAGCTTGGGCGCTCATTGCTTCATGTCGCCATGGAGTCAGCCAGTGTTCGCGTCGCTCAGTGTCTTATAGAGGCAGGTCTCGATGTGAACGCAGTGGATGAGGTAAGGCAAGCAGATGAGATGCCAAAGGCTCGTTCATGAGAGTTGCTAACTGTGGTGCCATACTCAGAAAGACCGATCTGTCGCTCATGTGGCCGCGGCCAGTGGGAATGCAGATATGCTGAGACTCCTCGCGAACCAAGGCGCAGATTTGAACGCAAGAGATGCGGTGGGTTACGTGTGCACCCACCTTCATTTGGCTGGTGCTAAACCTGTGTGTTCTGATCCCGATATGGTTGCAGTTCGACCGAACGCCGTTGCATCTAGCTGTAATCAACGACAAACTGGAGGCGATCAAGAGCCTCGCATCCAGCGGAGCCGGCATTGATGTGGTCGACAATGTATGTTTTGTATACCATCGGCATTTATGGAGCAACAACGACTCAAATGCTTGTGTGGCAGCGTGGGCGTACTCTACTTCATCGTGCGATCGCATGCGCGAGTATGGAAGTGATCCAGTTCCTTGAGGCTGCTGGAATCGATCTGAAGGCTGTTGACCAGGTAAGCCACTGTCGCTTAGTTCGACTTTTATGTGATGGATACCCGGTTAAAGTGTTGGGTTCAGGATGGAAACTCTGTTCTTCATGTGGCGGTTGAACGCGCCGACATTGGAATCCTCGAATATCTCCTAGACAAACCGTTGGATGTCCAAGTTATCAACAACGTGAGTTTTTGCGAGCGACACACGTGGTAACCAGGTCCATTCATGCTAACTGGGGGGGGGGTGTTTATAGGCAAAGACATCGCTTCTTCACGTGGCTGCCAGCGGTACTCTGGAGATGGCAAGGTATCTCATCTCGAGGGGAGCAGACGTGAGAGCTGTCAACGAGGTTTGTCTTCGCGCCTCGATGACTACTCCTGCGACTCGGCAGCACTAACACTTCGCTGAGTCAGGCTGGAGAGACGCCTTTGTATATAGCTGTCATGAACGCGGAGCTCGACCTGATCGAGTGTCTTGTCGAGAACGGAAGCGACATCAACGTCGTCAATCATGTACGCTTAGGATACTTGTAGACGACACTGTGCCATGCCAAATAACTTACCCATGCATATGGCTAGGTGGGTCATTCGCCACTGAACTATGCAGCTCAGGCAATGAAGGACGATGTCATTCATTACCTGATGAGCAAAGGTGCTGACGTGGATGCAGCGTCGGAGGTTGGATCTTTGCCCTGAATGAGGATGATTTTTCTGTGAGCTTACCACAGTGATGAACGTGACAGCATGGAAGCACGTTGCTCATGACCGCAGCGGACCGGTCTGATCTCAAGTGGGTCCAGTACTTTGTAGAAGCTGGCGCAAGCGTGAACGCTGTGGACCAGGTACGTAAGCACAAGCTCTGTGGCGTTTTCTGTGCCCGCCGTGTGGATGAGGAAATGAACCACGCATGAATACCCTCAACTAGCTGGGTGAGTCAGCGCTTCATAAGGCTGCGGCCACGGCTACGCGAGATGTATTGCAGTTTCTTGTCACCAATGGCGCCGATGTCAACAACCGTACAGAGGTATGTCGAGGCAACAGGCTTGATCTGTATTGGCGTATCATGCCTGATACAACGCTGTTTCGTCTTGTAGGAGGGCGAAACACCTCTGCACATTGCGGCAGCCCGCTCGACAGTGGAAACAATTCGTTTCCTCCTCAGCGTCAAGGCTGACGCGAATGCGATGAACGAGACGGGGAGAACAGCTCTCCATGTGGCTGCCAATGACGGCAACGTGAAGATGGTGGAATGCCTAGTGGCCAATGGCGCCGACACCAACCTGGCCGACAACGTACGTCTCTCGTCTTGGAGGTTAATGTGGACCTTTTTTCTGACGACTGTTGTGATGGATGTCCAGCGTGGATTTACGTCCTTGCACGTCGCTCTGGTGTGTATTAAGCCTCAAACGATCGACCAAATGGTTCGATTTCTCGTCATCAAGGGTGCCGACGTGAATTCCGTAGCGAAGGTACGTCTCTTCGTCTCCGCTGAGTGCCCGACATGACCAGGGAAGACTGACCGCGCCCACGTGATTATGAGAAGAATGGCAAAACGCCCATGCATATTGCGTGCTCCTTGGGCGAGAAGTTCAACGACCTCGTCGAATTTCTTTTGCAGAAAGGCGCGAAGGGATCGATGCGTCTCGAAGACTCGGTGAGTGCTCCTGTTGCCACTATTCGGCTGACTTTTCTTCTTCAGAGTGCAATCTTAATCATCGTCTTGGTATCGTATCGTAGGACGGTCATTGCTCACTACATATTGCTGCGCAAGACTTCAACATTCCTTTGATGAAGATTCTGCTCGACCAAGGAGCTGACGTGAATCTGAAGAACCGAGTAAGTTCCCTGGAAGTGAAATATGGAGGTGTGCTAGTCATCTTACATAGAATCGCGTATACATGTGTATTAGGCTGGGCGGACGCCGCTTCACGTGGCTACGTTTAACGAGCGTCTTCTTGGTGCTGGACCTTTCGTGCGTGCGAGCATGGCATATGCACTGTGCAGCCGTGGGGCGATGTGGGATGCGGCCTGTGAGGAAACACTTAAACAGCAGCGATTAGCGTCTGAGACCGACGAGCCGTGGAACACTGAGCGAGTCACGTGGCAGGAAGGGATCAAAGCGTGTGTGAAAGCGTGGGAGCAAGAGCGTCGCGATGGTGCGGAGACATTAACACCCATCCCGATTGAGGTCATCCAGCGTGGTGCGGCGTCTGTCAACATTTACTTTGGTGACTTCAAGAAGACAGGCGCCGATCTGTTGGTGCATCGGCGGAAGATCTGCGTCGTCGGACCTAGTATGTGGGGGAAAACGAGCCTGATCAAGTCGCTCACGTCCATGCAGCCATCGCTGGCTGACGATGACGACCGAACCATCGGAATCGACCTGGTTTCAAGCATCTTCATGGAGGGAAGTGAGGATCAAGCCACCACGAAGCAGCACGAAGTCACCTTCTGGGATTTCGCTGGACAGGAGGTGTATCAGGTCGCGCACACGCTATTCTTCTCCAAGCGAACGCTGTATCTACTGTGTGTCGATCTCGATGCGTATGCAAACACATTGAAGACGGCCGAGACACAATCCATTCGAGAAGGAGAAGCCACGATCGCTCACTTCGTCGCACAGAACATCTTCCGCTGGATCCGCCTCATCTTCGTGCGGCAGCCAGATGCCGAGTTTGTCATTGTAGGCACGAAAGCCGACATGATCGAGGACGAGCGCGTGCTAGTTCAGATGTGGCGCGACCTAACGACCCGTGTGGGAGAGTGGAGATCTCAGTTTGTTGCGGAGATCGAACAAGCGTCGCGGATAATGGTCGAGCCAAAGCGGCGGGCGTCCCCGGTAAGTGACACTGCTCCATTTCTTCTCGGCGGTCAGAGCGCACGTGATTCGCACTTGAAGGAACTTAAAGAGCGCGCGAGGCAAGTGGCATCGCGAAACTTTCTGTTGGTGAGCTGTACGAGCGTGAAATCTGTTGAGAAGGCTCAGCAAGATCTGAAGAACGTCATCATCTCAAGTAATCGCAGCTTCACGATGACGGTGACGTACTCTCGCGTGCTCGATGCGCTTCGAAAGCGACGAGAAAGAGCAGCTCGAATGCCAGACACCAAGGACCGTATCGAGAACTCGGTGATTCCGTTTGGTGCGCTCTGCCGTACGCTCATGCGGCAGTTTGAGGACCTCGAACACGGCGAGTGCGTTGAGATCCTGCGGACGCTGCACGACCTGGGCGACATTTTGTGGTACGAGCGAGAAGGGCCCGGTGCGTTGAAAGACATGGTAATTCTGGACCCAAGTCTGGTAATCGACTACGTGCGAGAAGTCGTCAACCATGAATACGCGCGCGTACCGCAAGGAGCTTCAGACGAGATGGATCGAGAAGGCTGCGTGCCACACACGGTTCTAAGGACGAAGCAGTTCTGGAAAGACTCGGACAAAGAGCTCACCCATGCGTTCAAGAGCCTTCTCCAGTACTTCCAACTCGCCTACCCAGCCGACCACGCTGCGATGGACTGGGATTCAGACCTGATCGTGCCTTCGTACTGGAAGACGCAGAAAGCTACAAAAGCCAAGACTCTCCGCCAAAGAGCTCCCATGTTAGCGCTGCGAGGCATCGCCACGTCCGCTCCGTTGTGTTGGGAGTACGAACTCTCCACCGAAGTATCGGAGACGGTGTTTGAGCAGTTCATCGTACAGAGCTTCACGACGCTGTTCAAACGAAAGGTCTCCCCACGGTGTATCGAATCTTCCATTCGTGGAGATTTTGCTTCGCGAATCGAACTACTGGGAGACAGTCCGACGCGTGACGTGATTCGTATCGAAGTTGCCGCCCAGAAGGAAGACGCGGGCTGGCAGTACGTGCGGTTCTTTGTGATGGCGATGGAGATGGTGTTGGACGAGTACCCCGGCTTGGTCGCGTCGCGATACATTGTGGTGGATACGCAGCGTCACCGCTTGGCAGTCGCCGTCAAAGCATTGGAAGATGCGAGGCGAATGGGCCGAAATGAGAATGAAGTGCGAGCCATAATGCCCTGGCTTCCTCGCGATCTCATGTGGTTCATGCAAAAGGCGTGGCGTCATCCTGGCGTACTGCACGAGCTTCGAGCAGAAGAACTGATCCGAGAGGCAGTCGACAAAACGCTCGTCCTGCGCAAACTCGTGACCGCCGACGAAACGCAACGAATGTATCCTGCACTGTGGACGCTCGATTACACCGCCGACAGCAAGACGGTGACATTGCGAATGCTCAGCGACTTGTCGGGGGGGTGCTTCCATAAGCCAATCGAGATCATCGTTCCGCCAACAGTTCTCGCAACATACGATTCGTCGCTTCAGGTACGCAGACAAATTCGCTGATTGACTTGTACGATCGATGCTCACATCCTGCTTTATCGCACAGAACGGTCTGTGGGTCTTGTCGAATGTTGTGCCTGAAGTCGTGTCGCTGGAAGTCGTTCAAAAAGCCATCGATTTCTCGTCGGAAGGTACGCATAGGTGATAGAATACCTGGGCTTTGTGAGTCTAATCGCCTTCTGTGTACATAGCGATAGGCAGCCGAATCGAGCATGCGAAGACCGTCCACAGTACGATCGACAAAGTGGATCTGCCGAAGTCGGGTGTCTCCGCCTCGACTCACAAGAGATTATCACCGAAAGCCACGGTGTCGTTGCTACGTGATCTTCTCAAGATCCATGACGCATCATTTGACGCGCCCACGATCTCGGATGTTTCGAAGCTCCAGTGTGCTGCGACCACTAATGGGCACTATATCTGGGCGAGTCGACAGGAGATCATGGCTATGGGCGACAAACTGGTTCCGTGTGAGGGTACTAAGATTCCGACACGTGACCCACCAAAGCCCACTTCGCTTGATACAGCAGTCGCCAATTCAAGCAAGACCAAAATGAAGGACCACAGCGCGTTGTTCGAGCTTCAGCTGAGAATCATCAGTGTTGAAGGTCTGGCCGAATGGGACTGGCGTCGAGCGTTCTGCAAGTGGCGTTTGGATTACGGTGAGGCTGAAGCTACCCTCGTCTCCGGCGAGACGACTCAGCACATGGACAGCACAAGCCCTCCATCCTGGGCGACCATGAGCTTTCCACTAGTGGGCGTGCTTTCGCTCGACATGCTTCGCGAGTGCAGCCTGAACGTGCAGCTGAAGCGTCCCAGTCGGTGCCTGGGTGTCGTCAAGTACGTACCTTTGTCTTCCCCACCGTCACATCCAGGAACTGATTTGCTCTTTGGTATTTGCTGCTAGACTCGTCGCCGAAGGAAATATGGAGCTGCGCGAGTTCGTGGGCATGGCAAATGAGACGGCTGATCCTCTGTTGTTGGAGATCCCACTGGCCACTTCGGGATCCACCACGCGTCTCCTCAAGTGCCAGGTTGACCGTGTGTCCATTGAAGAAGCCGCGTGATACAATCATATCCATCTCGGGTGAAGGCGTGAGAGAGTGATGAATGAGGAATGAGGAATTACGAAGGGGACGACAGTGATTTGGCCACGAAAACCCAATGTAGTCTTGGCGGTGGATGAGCAAGCTGGAACTGAGTGTCGTCAGCTCCGTGTCGAGTCGTCAACGGCTATCACATTCCGCCGCTATGCCCCTGTCAATATCAGGACACTTCGTTTTAGTTCTATGGTACTCTCGTTCTCGGAAATTTCAACGGTGAAGTGTGCAACAACTGTGAAGGGACGACTCGGCAAGAAATCAAGCCCATGGTCGATCTACCGGTATCATCCACACCCAAATCCAAATACTTCGTGTGTACAGTACTCCCGATGTGGCAGGCATGGATCCAAACAAGATAAAGAAAACAGCCAAGCCTCCTCGTTCAACTGGGCGAGATTTTGCAACTGACACATACCGGTATCATCATGAGGTGGTTCGCGCTGGTCAGACGCACTCTGAAGGCCATCAATATCCATTGACGTAGTAGCGTCCCAGTGTGTGCCTGATGGCCGTTCCGGTTCACCGAATTATTGGCTGGTTGGTGCATCGCATTCCTCGCGTTCCGCGCGCATTCGATTCGAGCCGTCGCACCATGAATCTGGCGACAACTCAGTTGAATGACAGGTAAGTTGGGCACTGCGAGCAGCTCATTTCGGGTATCCGCCAATCAAATGCGCGGAATGCGGATCACTTCAACATTGCCGCCAGTCAATCAAGGCTCACCAGCCAATTTCGCCGTGTATTTTGGGTCCCACATGTGGTCGTTTCAACCTGATACCTGACCACAGCGTCAGGACCCAGCCTCCTAGTGCGTGGTTTCTCAATTTCTCACGGAAGCGGAACTGTGCCTACGATGCCTCGAGCCGACGAGCTCCAACCTTTGCTGCCCAGGCTGCGCGCCCGATCTCGATCTCGATCACATCGCATTCGGCTCTCGGTTGAACAAGGTGGCTTCTCTGCACTGTGTGAGATGGGGGCGTGTCCTTTACTGGCGCAACCCTCGCTCTGGTCGCAAAATGACTCGAATAAACGGGTGCATTCTTTGGTGATGCCGTTGTCGGCATCGAGCGAGTGCAGTCTACGGGATCTAGAAACGGAAGAGCTTGTTGCCGAGACTCATTCTACCACTTCAACGCGTCGGATAAGCACAACACAAATCCAGGACAGTGAAGAAGAAGACGACGAGGATCTCGAGAGTGCTACAAGATCAGTGGGAGGGACAGCCAACAACTCGAAACGCAGCGACTACGTGACGCTTGGTGGCTCCTCCAAGCATGCCAAAGAACGCCCTCTGAAAACCTCTGTGGAGCTCAAGAAGCTGCTGGCGCTGTCGTATCCGATCGTGTTCACTTACATACTCGAGTTTCTGCCCGGCTTCGTGAGCATCGTTCTCGTCGGCCGCATGGACTCGCCCCACACCAAGGAGTACGTTGACGGCGCGACGCTGTCGTCCATGTTCATCTATTTATCAGGCGAAGCGCCGGGCTTCGGTCTCGCGACGGCACTTGACACGCTGTGCTCGCAGGCGTTTGGTGCTGGTAAGCCCCAGAAGATCGGCATCTCGTTCCAGACTGGAATCCTAGTGCTGAGCCTCGTGTTCATCCCAGTGTTCTGGCTCAACTGGTACTCGGGCCATTTCATGATGCTCATGAACCAGCCTCAGGAGGTCGCAGAGCTCACGGGCCGCTTCAGTCGCTTGACAATCCCAGGTCTTCCGTTCCTGTATCTCTACGAGCTGCTCAAGAAAGTGCTACAAGCCCAGAACATCGTCGCGCCGATGGTGTGGATCGCGATCCTCAGCAACGTCGCCAACGTCGTACTGGGTGTGTACTTGACCTGGTATACTCCTCTCGGCTACGACGGTGCGGCGATCGCACGGTCGGTCTCCAATCTCGTCCTGCCACTGGCTGTGATCCCGTACTTCATGTGGAAGCCGGAGAATCTCCATTCGTGGTGGCCTGGCTGGCAGCCTCGGGCCGCACTCAAGCACGTCCGCGTGTTTCTCACGCTGGGTATCCCCGGCATGTTCATGCTCGTCATCGAGTGGTTCTCGTACGAGATCATGGCCGTTTTCGCTGGCTGGTTACCCAACAGTGTCGTCGCGCTCAGCGTGCATTCGGTACTCACCAACGTCGCGAATTTTGCTTTCCATTGCTTCCTCGGTGTGGGAGTCGCGACCAATGTCCTGATCGGCTACTACGTGGGCAGCGGACACCGCGAACATGCTAAAATGGCGTCCAAACTGGGGATGATCGTCTCGCTCACCATGGCTCTCGTGTTGATTATCACGATCGTGCTCTCGCACAGTGTACTGCCCGCGATCTTCATCAAGGACGTGGATTCAATCCAGTTAGCGTCGGTGGCGGTGCTGTTTTTGATCCCGTTTGAGTTACTGGATGCTGCCAACTGTGTGATGCAAGGCGTGTTCCGAGGCACGGGCCAGCAAACGTTTGCCGCTGTCGTGAACCTTGTGTGCTACTTCGTGATCGGCTTGCCATTAGGCTACCTCCTGGCTTTCCATTTACACATGGGTGTCAAGGGCTTTTGGCTCGGGCTCACAGGGGGCTACGTTTGTAGTGTGGCGCTGTCAGCTTACAAGATCTACTACACAGATTGGGCGGCGATGACCAAAGCTGCGAAAGAGCGAACAGAAGCGCGGTAAAGACATCAGTGAATGCAATCTACTGTTGGTTAGAATACGCGTCGACAAGGATTTGGACTACTTCACCAAAGGAGCGTTCTCAAAACGAGAATATGTGGACGCTCGCGTGAATTTCTACTGGCGAGGACGCTTAGGCGAGCGAGGCAGTGGCTACGGCGAAGGCCGCGGCGGCGGCAACACCTACCATCGACGAAGAGGCAGCCGACTTAGTCGCGGCAGGCGCCGTCGTGGTGGCGTTCGAGCTGCTGGTGTTGCTGCTGGTCGTCTCCTTGCTAGGTGGCATCGTCGTGGCGCCCGTCGATGGGGCCACGGTTGGCTCCATGGTCACGGTCATGTTCATGTCCGCCATCGAGCCGCTCGAGCTCGAAGGCGCCACCGCCAGCGCGATCAGCTTCTTGGCCGTGCACGTCTTGCCGTCCGCAGCTGCTGGCGTGAATGGCACCTCGACCGCCGTGCCCTCGCACTTGCCGTTCGTGTACTGCTTCCACACCGTGCCGGTCTCGGCAGACCACGTCACGTTGTAGCTGGCCTTGCCGTTCGTGCCTGGGTAACACGTGCCGTCGGCGGTCACCGCGATCGCGATGGCGAAGTCGCCCTTGCAGTCCGAGTCATCAGCGTACACCTCCACCAGC
>JAADXI010001075.1:0-11645 GCA_023337615.1 Pythium brachiatum | reverse complement strand
CGTATCATCCGGAGATGACCTGTGTGTCCTTCATGTCCCTAGCTGTGTGAATCATCATCCATGATTCACACGGCTGGGGAGTTGCAGCGGTGCGAGCACTACCGACGATGTAGTGGTCGGCAATGTGAGATCTTTGTGAGACACAGATTCCATGGGGGCTTCTCTCGATGGGCACTCGATCCTCCAGCCCCACATAGGTCGATGGATTTGGCTCGGTGGCCACTTGAAGCCAGTGTCCTGCGCATCTGGTTCGCGCAAGAAGGCCAGACACAGGTGGGCAAAGAGTCTGATGTGGGCCCCATCATGGGGCTCCGTGCCAGTGCTGGGGCCAGTCCGGAGATTGACAAGTTGAGTCATCGATCAGTATGTGTTTTGAGAGGTTCTCCGGAGCCATCCACCGGAGAAAGATCAATCAAACAGCTCCCTGTGAAAATGAATGATCGACGGCGTCATGTAAATCCGCGGGCAGTTCCGTGCCGATTCTTCTAAAAAAAGGAACGAAGGAAAAAAAGGGGTTCAAGCCAAATGAATGAGGAGGAACTGAACGCGGCTCGCAACGCAGGCGCGGCTCCTCGGGCTTCACTGCTGCAAAAGGGCGCAAAACGACAAAACTGGTTTGGTGTTTCGTCACAAAGGTGGCTTTGCTCTGAGCAGAGCAGAAAAACTCACGGAACACGGCACGAACCTGCACGGCAACGCGGGAACCAAGTCGAGTGGAGCACTGGAGTCACAGCTCGGGCCCTCGACAGAGACACTTGATCAAATACCGCCTCGTGCCAACATCACCATCAAACAGCGGCACCACCATCCAGCAATCGCACCGTGCGGTCATATCAGCGCCTGCCCGAAATTCCGTTCCATCCATCGGCGGGAAGACGAAGGAAGTGTAAGGCGACAAACTCTGGCGCCAGAGTCGTTGAACCGCTTCGTCAATCAATCAGTCCGCGTCGTCATCGTCGTTCCTTCCATCGTTGTGTGGGGGAAGTCGGAACAGAAGGCATAGGTCCGGCCCAGAAAGTAGTGGGATCGAGCCGTCATACATTTCATTTCGACCGCTGGCATCGTTCGCTTCACTGAGAGGTTTGATCGTAGAGGCGCATGATGAGCGCTGCCTCCACATCCACACGCGCGCCCTCGCGTGCTGACTATTCGTTCCAGTGCATCGCTAGTAACGCTTCCTCTTCGTCGACGTCTCCTTCGCCCTTCGCGCGTCGACGGTCGTCCACTCCAACCACGTCACTGTCGCCGTCCCCATCGCCATCGCCGTCGTCGTCCAAGCCTCCCTCCTCTTCGCCGTCCCGGGACTCCCGACGAATCCCCGCGTCATCGCCCACAAAATCAAACCCCCGCTCCAGCATTCCATCAATGGCCATGGCATCCTCAGCATCACTCGCGCCAACATCAATCACTACCAACACCAAAATCAATCACCAACAAAACCAACAAAACCATGAGCCCGACAACCAATCCAACGCCAACGGAATGCGGAAGGAGCTGGATATGCGACTCGCGGCGTATCTCCCGGCCGTCGTACGCCGCCACTTGGAGCAGCAGGAGACTCTGCGCGTGCCCGACACGCACCAGACCACTGTCGTGAGTATGTTCGCCGACGTATCGGGCTTCACGGCCATGACGGAGTCGCTCGCGGCGCGTGGACCCGTGGGCGCCGAGTTTCTCGGCCGCCACTTGAACTCGTACTTTGAACAGCTTCTTCGCCACGTGTCCAGCGCGGGAGGCGACGTGTTCAAGTTCGCAGGCGACGCGATGCTCATCTTCTGGCCCGAGAACAAGGACGACACGCACGAGTCGCTGCTGCGGCGCGCGATCCAGTGCGCGTTGCGGATCCAGTCGCATCTCCACAAGGCCGAGCTCGCGCCGGGCGTTGTGCTCAGTGTGAAGATGGGCATTGGCATTGGTGGGGCGACGATCGCGCATCTCGGTGGTGTGAGTGATGGAGCCACGGCTCGTATGGAATACATCGCTGTTGGGCCGGCACTGGAGCAGGCGTTTTCAGCGGAACATCAAGCTGAAGCTGGCCAAGTGATCTGCTCTCCGCAGGCCTGGAAGATGGTGAGCAAGTACTTTGAAGGCGAGTCTGTGCGGCTGGGCAGTCCGTACCAAAAGGTCAAGGCCGTGAACCTGCCGATCAAACTGGTGTCGAGACGCGCGTCGTTCACCCGTGATGACCCGCAGCTCCAAGTTCGCATGAAGCAGTACGTGTCGCGAGCCGTGTGGCCGTACTTAGATGCCCACGACGAGTTCTGGGGCTCGGAGTTGCGTGATGTAACTGTGCTGTTCATCAACGTCGGCTTCAGTGAGGAAGATCTGGCCAAGATGCTGGATGTGCGAGGGCTGCAGCGGCTTCAGGACGCATTCCAGATCGTGCAAAAGTGCATCTATGAGTACGAAGGCACGATCAACAAGTTCCTGGTCGATGACAAGGGCAGCACGTTGATCGCTGCGTTCGGATTGCCGCCGGTGACCCACGAGAACGATCCGATCCGTGGTATTCTGTCATCTCTCGCGATCTGTGCAGCGCTTGGCACCATGGGACTCAAGGCGTCAGTGGGGATCACAACGGGCGTCGCACTGTGTGGCGTCGTGGGCCACCAGGGCAACCGACGCGAGTACACTGTGCTTGGGGATATCGTCAACTTGTCGGCGCGGCTGATGCAAAAGGCCAAGTCGGAAAACGGCGGGGTGATCACGGACGAAGCCACCAAGCTGTACACGCACGACGTGCTCCACTTTGAGGAGCGTCCCGAGATATTTGTCAAGGGCAAGAACGACAGTATCAAGATCCACCGGCCGTATCCGCGCATGTCGATTCTACTCGAGTATCACTTGTCCTCCACGCGTGCTGCTGGTGCGAGAAAGAATGCTGTGTGTGGCTCAACTGGCAGTCCAGCCGCGCTCGCGTTGTCTCCTCGATCAGCAGCGAGTGCAGGTGGAAACAATGGTATTGGTGGAGGAGCTGTGCGAACGACTCCGATCCAGAACGTCATGGAAAACATGCACCGAGTCCAAGTGCGAGATGCCCAGCGTCGGATTTCACTGCGTGCCGAGGAGCATGCCGCCAACTCACCAGCGATTATCGAGAGCGACTCGTTTCAGAAGATCCGCGAGACACTTCTGCAGACCTGTTCTCAGCTCAACCGCTTTTCCAACGGTGGATCATTCATCCTGGAAGGAGATATCGGCGTGGGTAAAACTGTGCTGCTTCGCACCGCGTTGTTGGCGTCACCCGAGGCAGGAGCCTACAACATCTGCATGGGCACGGCGTCGCCGTTTGCTACGCGCAAGCCGTATGCTATCTGGGCTGAGATCATCTCCAAGTGCGCACTGGAAGGACACATGGATTCTTCGGTCAACAACCTATTGGTAGGCGAGTCAGGAGCGATGCACAGTCTTCAAATGAACGATTTCTCCCGCGAAGCAGATCGCCGACGACGAATTGCGACGTATGTGAGGCGCAAGATTCGGGATGGGGCAGCGCCGAACACTACGCTCGTGCGGTACGCGTACCTGCTCAACAGCATTCTCGACACCAACTTCGAGGAGTTCATTGACGAGGAATCTGTGGATGTTCGTGAAGAGAGGAGTGGCGCGTTCCAAGTTGACATGCACCAAGGCCGAGGGCGTCGAGCCGGGGAGACGGCGCCGCGAATGTCAAGCAACAATGACGAGTCGAGAGACCACGGTTTCGCGCCCGTGGAGAATCGACCGCAACGTGCCTCAACGGACGTCATGAGTCCGTCGAAGATGCACATGAAAGAGGAGGATATCGCAGCGTGGTTCCTCGGATTACTCGAGATGGATCTTGCCTCCAGCCGCCGGAACAGCGAAGATTTCCTGGCGCCTCAACGTTCTGCAAAGCAGTCGTCGACTCGACAGGCTGACCCGTCAGGAGCCACTGGTTCTTCGTCTTCAGATGAAGGCACCAGTACCAGCGAGTTGAAAGATGAACACAAGCAGCAGCAGGAACGAGAAATTGACTGGAAGCCGACGGAACTGGACCTCGGTGGCATACTGCTGCTGTGTGCACTGCATGCGATGTCCCGCGACAGGGCCACTGTGTTTTGTCTGGACAATGCGATGTTCATGGACGAGAAGTCGTGGGTGTTGACAACAATCATTGCCAAGTACTTCACGAATTGCATGGTGATCATCGGCACACGCCCACCAAGCCTTTCGCTGGCTGAGCACACTCAGAGTTCGTCGTTCCGCAAGCGCCTGCGCGTGCTCAAGCGGATGCAGCCGTCAGTCTCAGTGGCCATGGAGCCGCTCGCTCCGACGGAGATGCATCAATTGGCACTTCAGATTCTCAAAGTGAAAATCATCCCAAGCGAGCTCGTGACGATCCTGATCTCGCGCTCTCAAGGCAATCCACTCTTTCTGTACGAGATCATTGGCGAGATGCTGCAGCAGCAAGTGGTACGTGATGCGCTTACAATTGTGGAGTTCTGTGACCAACACATTAACCGTCTCCTGACCTGCTCTGATAGATCAAGAAGGACGAGGCTCAGTACCGATGCTATCTGCAAGTACAGGAGGCATGGGGTGACAAGGGCAGCTCGCACTTCTGTTTCCACTGCTACGCCAAGTTCATGAACAGTAAGGACAAGCATCGATGCAAGAGCTGCGGCTACGTGTTCTGCTCTCCATGTACACCAACTGCCTGCCGAAAGTGAGTTTCCCTGATCTGCTTGGTTCGAGTTTCACGTAGAGCGCTGTGCTCACGTGGTTGTTTTGTTTGTTCTCAGGAAATTGCCAGGCAGCACTGGTGATCCCGTACGCCACTGTAGCAACTGCTACACACTTTCATCCACGAGACGCCCAAGCTCCGATCGCAGTCTGGCTGCGGCGGCCAGTGCGATCGCCGCGGGTGCATTCGGCACAGTCGCGTCTGCACGAGGCTTCAGCAACCCTAAACACAAGCGCAGTATGCTGGCGATCTTCCAGCCTGAGCTACCATCCAAGCAGCTAGCAAAGCCATCATCGTCGCTCAAAAATCGAATCGCTCTTCGTCCGCCAAAGACTGTAAAGAGCGTGCTGACGACGCTGCTGGATCAGCTCAGCGTCTCGCAGCGGATGCTCATGAAGACGGCGAGTGTCATCGGCTCAGTCTTCGAAGAGGAACTGCTTCGAGGCGCCAGTCCCATCAAGGCTCATCTCGGTCAATTCCAGCAAGACCTCGAAGATCTCGAGCGGCTCGCGATGATCCGTCGCATCGATAATTTCATCGCCGGTCTGAAGAAGGTGCCGTCGGGAACTTCGACGGACGGCTCCATGGCGCCTCGCCCACCGTCGTTCAAGGTCAAGTACGAGTTTTGCCACGGCTTCATGCAGGACGTCATCCGCAGTCAGATGCTGTGCAGTCAGCTTGACAAGCTGAACGCGCGGATCACCGACTGCCGCGAGCAACAAGATCGGGAGCTGCGGCAGCGGTTCTTTGAGAAGTCCAAGGACAGTCTCAACCGCCCCATGCAGATCAGTGTGCCGATCAGTTCCGCGGCTGCACTTCGACGTGGCAGCAACCCCCACAACATTCCTCTGCCTACCGGCCGCACGAGACGGCGTTCGCTGACGTCCATCGGTGACGACTTGGAAGCAACGCTGGGCTGGCGAGGATCGTCCCAGCAGCAACAGCTCAATGATGTGGTCAGCCGCGCGTCGTCGCGGACCTCCTCCTCCTCCCACGACGACAGCGTGCTCAGTTACCCGTCCCCGCAGCGCGCGATCAAGACTATCCCGGCGTCTATCCGCCTCAAGACCGGCACGGTGTTTGTCAAGAAGCAGTCGAGTCTGTTCTCGCACCTCAAGTTCAAAGGTCTCACCAATGCGCGACTGTGGAAGAAGCGCTTTGCTGTGCTCCACAACTCGCGGCTGTCGCTCCAGTACGATGAAGTGAACGGCTCCAAGCCTCGCCAGGGTACGTCGCTATTCCTCCGCGGTGCCAAGGTCAGTGCCTGTGACCCGGAGGTCGCGTCCAAGGTCAACTGCTTCCAGATCGAAGTGAACGAGTGGACCAAGGGCAAGTATCTCATGAACCAGAAGCGGTTCTTCGTCATGGGCGTCCAGAGCGAAGCTGAGGTCGAGAACTGGGTCTACATGGTGCGGTACGCCATCGAGTCGCTCGAGAACCAGTCCCATTAAAATACACACACCACCATTGATTGCATTGCAAACATCAGAATGAAATGGAGAATCAAGCTACCCAACCATTACAGTGCGAACATCAATCAGAACCAGGTGGACAATCAAACAGCAAGTGCGATGTGGCAAGACCAACTAGAGAGGGCAAAAAACGAGTGGGTTTCATTCATTTTCTGTAGCTCTCTGCTTTTGTGCAGTTTTCTCTCCGCGAAAGCAACTTTAGACTAAGGACGCAGTAGCAACCATGGTGGTATGGATTGCTTACTGGTTCTCGTCGTGGGACTTGCGGATACGAGCCAGGGTCGAGCGGACAGTGGCGGCCGAAGGCGTGTTCAGGAGGTACGCACCACCGGCGAGGGTCTTGTGGCACGACTTGCACTTCCAGATACCGACGACGGTACGCTTGATGCTGTCCTTGCCGCAGAACGCGCAGTTGTACTTGGCGTGCTGGGACACTTCGATCTTCTTCACGACCTTACGGAGCGACGAACCGTAACGGGTACCGTACTTGCCACAGATTCCGACCTTCTTAGTGCGCTTGCCCTAGTGGTTATCAAAGCAGAGAGACTGTCATCAGTACGGCTGGCCTATGGAGGTGGATACCAGTGGATCGCCCCTATGTGCAGGCGCTGCATTCTCTCTCTCTCTCTCCATCACTCGCGCTTTGATCACTCCCAGCATCACTGGTCACGGTAGCTGATATCCATCGCGGGCTGTAGCTGTGGAACTGGAAATCTGTTCTGTGTGCGCGTGCATGTTGGAAGCTGATGCTGTTCTCGAGGTGATAAGGCTGGATTGATCTGACGGGAACATATTCGAAGTGGACCGGAACACGACGCCCGAGTCGGGAACAGATACTCTGACGGCTCCATAGCCCACGGTCACGGACATCGACGATACGCATACAGGAGACGGACGCGCAGCACTGGTGATGAGGGAGAGGTGGAGAGAACGCAGGCGCTGTATGCAGGGAGGCATCCATGAGACGACGTCATGCTCACCATTGTTTCGCTGGATTATAAATCGGAGAGAAATGAGAGCCTACACTCGATAGCGGCGAACGGAGGAGCGGAACATTCCCACCGCTATTGGTTCCAACCAAGCGATTGACTGGCGCCTGGCGCCCGCACGCCACCCAGCCAATTAAAAGCCATCTCTACATATTTCCACCAATCATCATGCGCCTTATCTTTGAGCCAATTGGCTTCGGATACTCGCGATTAAGTACGATTCGGAGTATACATTCGACTAAGTACGGATACTGGTATACAGACTGTGGGGAGCCAACCAAGAGCAAAGTGTAGCCATGTTCAACCAGAGCCAAATGGCTTCAATCTTCATGAAGAGATCCACCGCGAACGGTGCCAGTTTGCTGGAGCTCATACCGAAGGCGATACATACTACGTAGTAGGCAATACTAAATACTTTCATTCTACTACAACCACTTCGCTGCTTCGTTCGCAGCTTCTGTAGGATACTACTACTTCTACACTCATACACACTAAGTTCTCACGAAAAGGGGCAGGCTCACACCATGGCGAGGCCTGGCTGCTGGGTCACGACCGCTGTGCTGCGGGATGAGTCCGTGACGTTGTTGCTTCGCGACGAGTTGGTCGGGATGCTGTTGGGCGGGAACTGGTAGCTCAGTCCGAGCGCCTGAGGGTCCTGGTTGTCCAGGAACATCATGCCGTTAAAGTCGTTCAAGTCCGCGAAGTCCCCTGGCTGGTTCAGCAGCTCCTTGTCCTGGTTCCAGCGCAGCGTGAAGAGCACGATGTACACGATCGACGTGTAGATGAAGCCGATCACGAGCACGAGCAGCACCATCACGAGCCACAGCACCGTGACGTCGCCGCCCGAGCCCATGAAGTTGGCCGACGTGATCCGCGCGCCCACCAGGCCACAGCCAAACACCAAGCCCAGCAGCAGACCGCCCAGCAAAAAGCGGCCGCGCTTGGTCGCCTCAGCGGCGTAGAAGCCAACGACAGGCATCTTGGGGCCGCCACGACGCGCGAACATGCCGAACACCTTGCTGTCCTGGTAGAACGTCACGAGCTGTTCGAGCACGAGGAACGCGAACGGGAACACGAGCGCGATGAGGTACGCGTAGGTCACAAACGACGCGTTCCGGAGTCCGCACGAACACTCGATGATCTCACGGACGATGTGGAACGTGATCTTGGGCTGTGCTGAGGACGCAGCCGCCACACCGTTGTTGGACCGCGTGGAAGTGGAGGTGGCTCCGTCGGTACGGATACAAACCGGATCCGTGGAGCTATCGTCCGACTGCGTACACACACGCAGTACGCAGTTCGTGCACGTGAGCGACTCGTTCTGTGCCAGGTGCCAGTCGTAGTGGTACTGCGTCGTGTCCGTCGCAGTGCTCGCAGGCGTGTCCGTGGCGATGTCGGACGCCAGCAGGACGTCAAACACACGGCCGTCGCGACTGAAATCCACACGGAACTTGAGAGCATTCACAAAGCTGCGCTGGCCCTGGAGCAGCTTGACCTGCCAGGCGATCGGGATCGTGGCGGACACGCCGTACACACCGCCGTTGGTCGGCTTGGTCAGCGTGATCAGCAACTTCTCCACTTCAAAGGCATCGGCGCTCGCAGCTTTCGATGGAGTCGGAACTGGCGTCACCGTCGTGTCAGTCTCTCCCGAGCCAGAGTCTCCACTAGCACTCGTGGTTTGGTTCTTGGCTGGAATGGTAGAGTTGGATTTGACTGTAGGCGTGGGCGTGGCCGACGGGATTGGAGTCGGCGTCGTGGTGGGTGTAGGCGTCGGGATGATCACCGTGGAGCCGTCCGTGGTGATGTTGTTTTCGTCCGCGTACTTGAGCAGGTTGGCGAGCGCGCTGATGGCGTCGACTGGCGCTGACTCGTTATTACTGCCACTGCCTGAGGTTGGCGCAGCCGTCTCGGATGTCGTCTCTCCATCTTCAGTCAATGCGAAGGCAACACCGCGAGACTTGGTCTGCTCAGCTGCTGGTAGATAGCACACGAGCGACGTCGACGGGCGGCAACGCTGGCTCGAGTCAGAGCAGCTCCAGCCCGATGGACACTGGGCAGTGGACGCACAGACAGTGGTGCTGGCGTTGGTTTGGGTAGGCACACACGTCGCGTTCTGGCAGGTCGAGCCAAGCGTACACAGGTTGTTCGACGAGGAGCCGCAGTGGGAGCCGAAGGGCTGGCAGTTGAGGTCTTCAACCAGGACTCGCGTGGTCGCCGGCTCGCGGTGGCTCGTAGTGAAGTACTCCTCTGCAAGGAGGAGTCGGTGGCCGGTGCTGCTGGAAACCACAGCGACCGACGTGTCGAGCGACGTCTTGCAACAGTCTTGAGTGGCGAAGATCCCGCACAGAAGCACGGTGACAACTGCTCAGCATCAGAAACACAGTTAGAATCTACTGCAGTTGTGGGGCGGGGGCAGCATCAGCAGGGTTGTTGGTACGTACGCAGAGTGACCATGAGAACGAGGATACGATCCTGCTTCTTGTACGGGTGCCAGCGGTGGGCCGTGCAGATCCCCAGGAACGGGTGCGAGTTCTTCATGTAGATCCACACGTCGGTCTGCCACTTGTTCTGGAGACGGACTTGCTGGGCAGCGAAGATCTGCTGCGTAGTGTCCGCAGTCGTCGTGCGGAAGGTACCTCGAGGGTCGTTGGCCAGAAGCACAGGAGCCACCGACGGGAAGGAGGCCAACTGGTTGGCTGGCACGGTCCAGCTACGCTGCGAACGGTTGCTTCCTGCGACACGGAAGCTCTGAGGGGCTCCGAAGTTTGGTCCGGCAGCAGGAGCAGTGCCCGTCGTAGCAGCTCGTTGACGCTGGAACGACTGGAAGTCTTGTTCACTGTGTGCCATAGCGAACGGGTTCGCAATAGGCCGCAGGCTGCCGTGCACGGCAGTTCCAGTGGCGCGTGCATCGCCGTTGAGCAGCGCCTCTGGGTCGAGCGTCTTGCGCATCTGCATGTACGTGGCTTCGGACACTGGCGAGTTGGTGGTGTACGCGTTGTTCTCCATCTCGTGCTGGAGAGACGACATGTCGGACGAGAACCGCGCGCGCATCTGGCGCTGGGCGTTGTCCTGGATCGTTCGAGCGGACGCCGATGGCCCGACACTGCTGGGGTTGGTAGCCTCAGTGCTGCTAGGGCCGTTGTCAGTAGTCGTAGGAGCGTGGGTCACATGCATCGAGTCCACGCTGATCTTGTCGAACTCGGGGGAGCCAATGATGGATCGCTGGAACGCGGACAGCGCCTCGTTCGTGGCATTGCTACTGGCATTGCTACTGGTGCTCACACGGTTCAGCAACTGGCTCGCGAGGTTGGTGAACGTGCTTGTTCGCAGTTGTTGAGACTGTGGCACAGGCTCCAGCACCGGTTGCACCGCGTCTTCCCCTGAACTGTGGGAGCTGTTCGCAAGGATCGAGTCCACGCTCACCGAAACGCGTGCAGGGCTCGCGCGACTCGTAGGCTGGTGGTCGTTGAGCTGGAACGACAACTCCTCGGGCGTGGCGGTGTTGTTCTGGTTGTAGAGCACCGAGATGTCTCGCTCGCGGCGAGGTCTCAATGCAATGTCCTCGCTGGCGCGCGACGCCATCGTCGTGAGCCGCTGCGGCTCGTCCTGGTTCGGATGGCTTTGGAACACACTCGGCATCTTCGTATTCTACGAGCAGCTACGCTACAGAAATGCGATGCGATCGGCCCCTTTGCTGTCGTACAGGCACCACTACAGAAGCGAGAATGGCGATGCGAGGCGAGCCGTTCGTAAAGTGCTTGCCGGCTTACGCGCAGTCGGTCTCTCTGTCTCTATAACCCCCCCCCCCAATCCATCTTGCAGTGGATTGATCTGTCCACGGGCGGCTAAAGGCGTGTCCGGCCAGCGTCCACAGCCGCTTCTTTCCCTTCTGGGTGCACCAGTCGCAGTGTAGCAATAGAGCGGCGAACGTCTCTTGATTCTACTGGAACTCACCGGATCCCGTGGCCTTGAACTGATCCCTTCACACCACCAGGTGGTGGTCCGAATCACTCGGTCACGCTAAATCAGTACGAGTCGGGCCAGGAGTCAGTTCGCCATCACCAGCAACGCTTTTACAGTACCACTAAGTACGTCCGTTAAGTTCGGTTACTGTGTAACCTGTCACCTCAGCTCGATTCAGATCGGCAAGCGAATGAGTTGTCCTGGATGCGAAGAGGAGATGCTCGATGCCACGACGACAGACCCACTGTATGATAGATACAGTACCGTGCGTGGCGTGTTGGCCAGCAAATTGCAGCGACGAGAAGGCGAGAAATAAAAGACCAGGAACCTTGAGTTGTCATCCACCACACCACGCCAGCGAAAGGCCACGTGACGTCTCTGGGGGAGGAAATAAAACAAATAAGTGGATTTTGGCGATTCTCCCGAACGTAAGTAGGTTGCGTCAATCCACTAGCATATTTTTGTAAGTGGATTATGACAGTGTCTTGGCTCGGAGCATGAGCCCATGCGTAGGGG
>JAADXI010001074.1:0-11648 GCA_023337615.1 Pythium brachiatum | reverse complement strand
GCGTGGCCTCGAGTATTTTACAATGCAAGACCCTGGAAGGACGGGCGCCGCTGGTTGGAAGATGGCCGACTGGTCAGTGGTGCATCGTCTCCCAGTGGATCTACGAAGCCAGTCGTCGGTCGACCACTGCTGGACTGTGTCGAGATACGAGTGAATTGTCGGATCGAAATCGAGGTTACAACAGACAGCTTACCTTGAGGGATCCCTGGCGCTTGATTGCAACCGGTGGTTGGTACTGTGCTCGTGTGTACGACGAGCCGGGGCGAGAAAACGCCGAGATCTATCGCAGGACGGGCATTAGTGGGTGTGCTGACACGGAAGCAGGCTGCTCAACAGGTGGAACGTACGCTGTCGGAGTATTTGTCGGCAGCACCGCTGCCTTGCTCTGGTTGGTCTTGGATCTTGCGGATGATACCTTTTGCAATCAAGTGGAACTTGGCACTCTTGCTGCAGCCTTTGGCTAAACAGACAATACCGCTTTAGGTTGGAACCAGCGTGTAGAAATCCATGAAAGCATGCGTCCGTACCAGCAAAGAATGGCCAGATCGCTTCCGAAATGCTCGCATAGTCGACAGGTGAGCGGCCTTCGCTGTCTGCCATCTTCGGGTCTGCGCCTTTCTCGAGCAGGATGCGAATCACTTTGCCATGCTCTTGAAAGGCTGCCGCGTGCAGTGCCGTCCAACCAGTTCCTATCCCAAAGATGACTAATCAATGAATGAGGCTGATAAAGGCGGCGTTGTGAACTTGGACCTGCTCACCTTCGTTTCGGGCACACGGATCGGCGCCTCGCTCGAGCAGGAAGCTCACCATCGCGTCATTGCCCCACAGCGATGCAGCACACAAGGGCGTGGTTCCATCTGAATCAAAATTCGAATCGTGAGTCACTGTAGACCTTTCGCTATCGGACATCACGCTCACATCATCAGTTCATACCTCTTCCGGGGGCATCGATATCGGCGCCACTTTCGAGTAGAAACTCCACTGTCGAGCGCGATCCGTTGGCCGCTGCTTCAGCGAAGGCAACGTGGGAACGGATGACGCCGCTTGTGTGTTCTTGCTGACCTTCATAGTCGCCCATGGCTTCAGTTGCTCCTTGTGCTTGACTTGAATCGCTGGAATGAACTTGATCAAACGGTCAGGCCGGTATCGCCAGCACCAGCTATCCGAAATAAACCGTCCCAAGAATAATGAACCGGCACAGACCGAAACAGCCACATAGATCTCTCACCCTCACATGCTGCGTGTATCACATTCTACTAGGACGCGTTCTTGAGATTGTTGAGGCACTTCGCCATCGACGCTCGGTATACATGCGTGGGGTGGCTTGCGACCTTTCTTTTGGACGACACGTGGAGCTTCTTCTCTACGAAACTCGGGTCGACAATGAGGTTCCCCTCTTGATCAACAGAGATCTCGGTCCCGACATGTTGATACAATCCCCACTACGAAAAATAAAGAATCGAACGTGAGAATGTCACGGATACCAATCAGCTAAACACAGTTCAGAGGAATAGACTTACGAAATCCGGAACTCCGGGTACGATATCACCGTCCATCACCACACGATAGCTTGTCGGCACACACCTGTTGTATTGCCGCACGAAGCTCGGGTTGCCGCACCGAGGGCCGCCGAAGTTGTACATATTCACAGTCATACTCATGTTCACTGCGAGGTCGTAAGCCGCAAGGATCGCAAGCGATCCTCCCATGCTGTGACCAGTCACGTAGACTGACGCGCCAGGGTTTTCGTCCAGTACGAGACGAATCACCTCGCGAAGCTCTGTGCGAACCGACTCGTACGCGGTCCAGAAACCTAACAGCCATCCAGACGAGGGTTAGTTACAAGATGCGCTTGAGTCAGTCATGCAACGAACGTACCGCTGTGAACACGAGGAAGGGCAATGTTGAGGATTGGAATCTTGGCAGCAAAGTCCTTCAGTTTCTCGACACAAGTCCGGCCACGAATCTTGCCTTTCGACTGGATGAAAAGGACCTCTTGGTGGAACTTGAGATTGCTCTTCCAGTTCAGTTTGCTCGTCGTACCGCGAAACGATATCACGAGCCGATTGTGGGCCGCACTGACTGCAACAATGACATATGTATCCGTGACAGCACTTCGCAACTGCGTCACGAGCTCGTAGCCGTACTGCTCTAGCTTCAATTCGCCATAGCCGGACGGGGACGGATTGCCTGGAGGATCGAAGTATGCTTGCCACGCCAGATCAAGCAGCCACTTGGCTGTCTCGACGCAGAATAGATGCGAGTCTGCCGTCAGGAAGCCGTAGCTGTCGAGTCGTGGGCGATCTTCAACATGGTAAGCCGTTGTTGCAAGCAAGCCGGTGCCGTCGCCCGCGGATGGAGGTAGGTGGACGAACATGAGTAGATACACGTACACCGACAAGAAGACAAGCTTGCCCAAAGACGGCCGATCGCTGTGAAGCTTCGCAAACTCATGCACTGACGCCTGCAGAAATGCCTCAAAGCCCAAATGATACCACGCTTCGAGTAGCTGGAACACTTGGAGGCCGGAGATCACGAGGACGTAGACGATCACGAGAAGCGTTTCGAGAAACAGGAAGCGGTAGGATAATTGCTCGAAGCGTGTCGTCATGTACGGGAGAGCTCTCAGATGCTGGCGAGTCTGCCAACTCAGCTTGGTAATCCAGCCAAGCCACACAAAGAGCAGTGATATCCTGATGAACCCGAGCAACACGAAGAGCTCATTTTGCTCCTCCAAACTCGTCTCGCCACCGAAGAAAACCTTGGGCATGCGCAGGAGTGTCATGATCGTGTCGACTCCAAACAAAACAATCCCGAAGCCGATCTTGGGAAGTAATTCGACGAAGTTGCCATGGTAATCCATGAGCTTGAGCCAGAAGACGTAGAAGAAAGCCTGCGCAAACGACTCGCACGAGTCGGAGACAAATCGTGTCCGCAGACTCACCGTGCGATACCATTCGACAGTCGCGTAGATCGGGTTTTGCCACAGCATGAGCACGATGCCGAGCGCCAGCACCCACTTCTGAACAGGCAGCACTTCTTGCCACGACTCATTGTAGTTGAGAACGGCGATGAACCAGCATGGAAGTGACATGATTGTCGCGACCAGCAAGCCTGTTCGGATGATCAACTCACTCACGTGGATAGCTGGCTTCCTACAATCCACTCACATGAGAATGAGATGTCATCCGCAATCAACAACAAGTACGCGATACTGTACGTACGTGTATGCAAAGTCGTAGGTGACGTCCTGGCCGATCACGTTTGGATACATGCCCTTGAAGATAACAATCACCAAGTACGAGCCGTATCCACTTCCTCCCTGACATGCAGTCTTTAGCCGTCAGATAAACAAACTCAAAGAGCAAGAGCTCCCACGTACCAGGTCCTGCCAGACTTCGAAGAGCTTGGTGGGCACGCAGCCATCCACCGACGGGCAGTTGACCCACACGCTCTGGTTGTACTCGGTCGCGACCCATTCCTTTGTGAATGGAGACGTCGTGAAGTCGACGCCGTAGAGATACATGTCGTACCGCAGCACAAAGCTTTCGTCCAGCACGTCCAGCGCCATGGAGTCCTGTTTGATTGCGTGGACTTTCGAGCTGTTGGTTTCCTTGCCATTCAGTCGCACTGCCTTCCACAGGACCAGCTCTGCCTCACTTAAATCGCTTGAGATCTCCACCAAGTTGTCGATGTTCACACGCACTTCGATCGTCCCCGAGTACCACGAGACGTTGTTCACGAACGCCGACCAGCGCGCTACGTTCTGCGACTTGTCCACAAAGATACACGGCTGGTCGTCCATCACGACGACATCAGGCGACTTGCATTCGCCACCAGGAAGCGTGATCACCTATCATAATATCACAATTAATCATCGCGCTCACCGAGATTCCTTCGAGATTCATATACCCACCGTCTCCATGTATCCTTGGCTCTGCAGATACGGCAGCGCGAACGCAAACACAAACGACAGGTACGTGATCCACAGCACTGTCATCGCGGCCCGTGATGACAGCGTCTCCAGTCGGATCTGCGGCTCCGCGGGCGCGCGGTGGCCGTGGTGGTGGCCGTGGTGGTGGTTGGGAACATTGTAGTCGCTCGGGCCGTGCTGCGCGTCCAGCAGCGCCGTGGACGGCGACATGCGCGCACGCATCTCGTAACTATCGCGGTACAGATCTGACGACGCGTAGCCTTTCGATCCGAACAGCAGCGGGCGATACACGCGGTCGTCGCTGCCGTCGTTGGCGTCGGTGTCCGCGTCGTCGTCGGCGCTTGCGGGGCCGCCAAAGCGCCGCGGAGTGCCGCGAGAGCTCATGGACGACGAGGGCGTGCGGCTGTTGGTGCCCAGCGGCGTGCCGATGAAGCGGCGGCCGCGCTGCGTCTGTGGAGATGCCGTGGAGAGCGACGGCGACGCCGCATGTTGCCCCCGCATCTTGCGTCTTCCTTCTGGGTTTCCTTCCACGGCAGGTGGATTGGAAACTTCAAACTGTTGCTTTCAATCGTACGTTGTGTTTAAAACATATTCGCGGTATGAAACAGCGCATAGGATATGGCATTTACCATATATACTGAATACAACTTCAACTCCGAGTTAGAACTTCCACGGGTCGCTGGGGTCCGCACCAGAGCTGGCAAAGCCCTGCGTGGGGGCGGTCGTAAAGTCTCCAAAGCCGCCAGAGAACCCAGCGGAGGACGGCTCGGGGGGCCGCAGTTGGTCCATGCCAAACGGACTGCTGGAGGAGCCGTTGAAGCCGTCGCCTCCAGCAGCCCACTTCTCGGTGGGTGGCATTGCTGCTTGGTTAAATGCCGACGTGAGGTCAGCGGATGGGAAGCCATTGCCAGCGAATGGGTCGGCCACGGCGACTGGCGGTGCGGCCCTGTAGCTGACCGTTCGACTGGCCGTGCGGCTGGCGGTTCGCTGGGACACAGACGCAGTGCGGCTATTAGTGCGATCAGCAGCAGCCTTGTCGATGGATCGCTTAGCAACGCGTGCTGTTGACCCACAGAAGATGGCGAGCGTGTCGCTCTGGTGCTTGGCCATCTCGAACACCACGGCCTTGGTCGACCGGATCTCGCAGATTCCCGTCCACGACGCGGAGCCGGAAGAGGACTGAGAGAAGCCGGAGGCTGCAGAGCTGAGTGCCAATGAGACGGCAACGAACTCGTCCCATCGCGTCTTGGTGAGCAGACAGATCTAGAAACACACAGTTGGCTATCATTTGAACTGGATTTCTCAGAGAGGCATAGCCAAACGCACCTGTGTGTGGATGGGCAAGTCGACCAAGAGATCGGCCACCACGGCCACTCGCTGGCCCAGGTCTTTCAGAAGCGTTTGGCCGAGGGACAGTGAGCTGCTGCCACTGTGGGTGCTTTCGATCTCGAAGCCTGTGCTGTCCTCCGCACTACACCCATTCAAACCACCATCGTTAGCTTCCGCTGCTCTAGTTCTAGAGAAACACACGTAACTCACCTGCTCCACAGGCGCTGGAAAGCTACAGCAGATGTGAAAGCATCCACTGGGCGACGGAAGAGCGCGTCGGTGTTGGTGATGAACGGGTTGGAGGCGGCGAGTCTTGTTGGAACCAGCTCGTCGCTGCCCCCGGCAGAGTCAGCGTCCAGGAAAACTACTTGAAAGTAGAAAGAAACCTGGGCAAAGCGCTCGACGTGAAAGCGCTTCTCAGCCTTGAGAACACCGAATGGCGGTAGCGTACTGCTGGTACCCGAGCCGCCCTGCTGGATGCGAATCTTCAAATCATTTGATGGATCGATACAGCGCACAGGTCCACGAGGCTGAATATGGATCTCAAAGTCGCTGAGCGCGATGCTAGTCGTGTTGCAACACGACACGGATAACACAATCACGTCCTCATGGCCTGGTACGGGTTGGCTGTACGTCACGTGGATCGACAATGGATCAGCACTGCCTGTGATCAGCGTTGGATCCTGCACGCTGTCCTCAATCAACGGTCTTGGCGGTGGTTCGAGCTGAAGCCTCGGAGGCTGAAACACACTCGCTGGCTGGAACACTTCGAAAACGTACAGTGTCCTCACAGTGGCTGCGGTGCCGGTTGATGAGTCATCGAGACTGTAGAAATAAGTCGCAATACGCTGATGTTAGTCTCGGACTCAAGAGGGGACATCCCCACGCGTTGGGGACACTTACATGTGCGTTTGGAGAGCTGAGTTCGCGACGTGTGTGGAGAAATACGACCGCACACCTGCCTGTAGCTGTTTGAGCGTCTCTCCTTGCTGGGGATCCGCCCCACGGAGAGCGCGGATGCACTCCACGACAGCCTCCACAGTGGCAATATCGTGCTCATCGCGGTGGAATCGGTGGATACCATCAAATATCTCGCCGTGAACGCTGCCACCGCCCAGCTTCCCGTCGTCGAACACCGACGAGGAGGACGACGCTGCCATGGCTTCCGGTGACAGCTCGCGTTCATCGTCGCCACTTGCAAATGACTGAGAGATCTCTGTCATCAAGAGCTCCGTGAGTCGGGAGACGGGGACAACTTGGTGGGCATCATGCAGCTGGATGCCAATCCACAAGAGCTGAAGTCTCACGGCACACGATGAGACCTGCTTCCACGCCCGCAATAGATCTTGCTGATAGAATTGAAGCGATTCCTTCAGTGCGAGCTCTGGACGACGAAGCAGGTTTTCGAAATGCTCACTCAATAGAGCAACGTAGCACATCACATCCTGGGTCTCCTGGTCTGTCTGTCGTTGCGTGAATACAGAGACGCTGGTCTTGTAAAGGAGCACCTGAATGAAGGCTTTCAGTACAATCAGCTGTGCGACTTGTAGCTCCTTGGCAAATTGTGGGTTTGCGTCTGCTGACAGCAACGCCTGGGTCAAGGCTCGGTAGACGTGTGACCCGCTCGTCCGGGGTGAGAGTTTGGATGTGCCAACAGGGTGATGAAAAATATCCATCGCTGCAAGGGATTCGAGCAAGAGGAAATCTCGTGAAGCAGTCACGCGACGGCAAATGCCCTCCATCAAAAGCTGGAGCAGATCCTGGCGTTCGCTGCAATTGCCATGAGGATCATCGTTAGTTTTCATCGTCAATTAGCATAACACCAGAGTTCAATGATCACGTACGTCTCTCGCTCCATGAGATGGATCGCTTCGACGACACGAGAGAAAAGAGCGACACACTCCGCACTCGACACCCACGCAAACGCCCGCACTGCCAAGTGGCTCATCTCGAGCTTGACCTCCGCCGCCTTGTGGAAATAACACTGTGCGATGAGCTGCTGCACGAGCGTACTAGCTGCCTTCATGCGTGTGAATGCCTGAAGTGGGTGCGAAAGGACGATGAACAGCGCGCGGCACAGAGGAGCGCACTGGGAAAGCGGGATCTTCCGTCCCACGAGCGGTAGTAGCCAAGTCTCCAATATGTTGGTGGCTAACTGGTCCATCCGAACACGTTCTGTGGACGCGTGCGAGTCGTCATCGTCATCGTCGTGAGGATTCGCCTTCAAAACATCGATCTCTAGATACGCGACGCTGAGTCCTGGGCACTTGGCGCCTGTACGATCCATCATCATGTACAATAGCATGGACACCCACCAGGCCGCGTCCACTTGGTACTTGATCGGTAGACGCTGGGCACTCACCACGAGCAGTCGGATCCGAGGAAAAGCTTCCTTGTAAACAGACGCGGTGAGGTCGTTGGCAGCCGACTGAGCAGGAGTTGGCTGATGCTGCGCGGCTTGTGGTAGCAGCATGTTGAACCGCGCCATGGTCGTGGTCTTCGCGAACAACATCCGCATGGCAGCGAACGCTGTGCCAGCCACCTCCGAGCTATACTGCACCTGCTGCTGTGAGCTATCACCGTGCAGTAGCGACTGGAAAATGACCTTCCATACATCGGTGATGATCGTCCACAGATCTTGCTGGCACACAATGCGCGACTCGTGCGAGTCGAATGGGAATGCAAAGAGACCGTCGTTCGCGATGCTCACAGCAGCCTCCAGCGTGGCCTTGGTGATCGTCGTGATCGCCACGCACCGCACGTCGCTCTGCTCGTGCTGCAGCACCGCGCGCAGCTTGTTCATCGGCTCTTTCTCGCTCGAGATCAAGAAGCCAAGCACCAACGGCAGCGGGATCTGTTCGAGAATCGGGATGGAATACAGCAACACTGGCGCATTCTGAGAGCTCGCCAGTTCCGTGACGCTGGCGTCCAGCAGTAGCTGCCATATCTCGTGCGTCGTGCAGGTTGGAACTCGTGCAGCCATGCGATAGCCAAGGATCTTCATGGTCGAGCTCGCCTCAGTCTTGAGGCATTCTTCCAGTGTTTCGCGGTAGTCGCGCAGCGCCAGCGCGTGGCGCTTCGCCGAGACCAGCTGCAGCATCTTCTGCACCTTGGCCAGTGCCTTGCGTGCACTGGCGGAGTTGTCGCCATCCAGACTGCCCTGCATCTTCCGTAGTGCGTAGGAGACTCACGTGGATCGCTCTCTTCCTGTGGATCGCGCCGTTTCGCGTTGGAGCGACCTTCGCGCAACATCTCATTCGCCTGGTTATGTGCGATCGGACACCACTTCGGTAACGTCAACACCAGCATCAAGGTTGTCGTCACCACTTTGGCGGTGCGCACCCAAGTCCAGGAGCTCCAGTTGACGTAGACACACTTGAAGTACGAGGGTTGCTTCTAGTGCTTCGCTTGCCGTTGGGCTGCTCTTGATGAATGACGAGCTGAGCGTAGACTCCATGTAAGCCAATGCAAACCGGCTCAATATACCATGGATCGGCCTCCACATCTAAATCATCGATTGTCGCCTGAAAGCTTAGAAGAGATTGCAAAAGCCTTATTTGTATAGAGCATCAATGTCTAGAAATCTATCGAGGGACGCAAACTACAATCGGCTAGAGGTCGTCGTCGTGTTGCCATCTTCGCGGCAATGGTCGAGTATCAGCTGTGCGATCTCTTCGTACAGTCCAGGGTTCTTCTCCACGCTTGGAAACTTGTGGCCGCCGTCATGGACAAACAGACGCTTCTTCAGTGCACGAGATGCTGTGGTGGGGTTTGGATCATACTGCTCTGCCAGTCGCAGGCCGTCGTTGTAGAAAATATCCTTCTTGCCGACAACGTGGATCGAAGGGAACGGCACGCAGATCGGTCTTCCGTCTGGCGTCTCGAAGAGATACCGGCAGCTCACTGCACGCACCGCCACGCCACCCACACAAACGCACAGCTTCCACCATCGCTTCTGGTTCTCAACATCACGCTGCAAGTACAGCATGGACAGCGTCGTGAGCAGCAACGCGCCCTGCGAGAAGCCCAAGACGACATCCACTGGTCCCAGCTTCGCCATGGTCTTCTCCATGTACTCGACCACGTCTTCAAAGTGCTGGAACGCCCACGTCCACGCCTTTTCGTCGGGCGAGAAGCCTTCGTCGCGCGCATCAGCTTTACGGGCGAGCATCCACTCGTAGAACGGCTTGTCCTGTGCGTGGAGTCGCTCGATCGTGTCGTCCGACCGCTCCACAGCCTCGCGTGGGCCGTTGAGGAAGATAAACTCGGCGTCGTCGCCCAGCGCCGCACGCAGAGACTTGGTCTGGTTCGCCATCACAGCGGCGTTCGTGCGGAAGCCGTGGAGACACAGCACGCGCAGCGGCTTGCGTGGGGAGGTGGTCTGCTCCATGGCTGGCGGTGACGTACGAAGTTGTGATGCAGTCTATTAGTGCATGCAACGCAGGGGGAGGAGGTCTGAGGCGGTGCCCGTTACGGGGATTCGTCCCGTCATCATCGCTGGCAGCGCTCAACGTCACTGCGGATGAGTGTACTTTTGCTAAAATGGAGAGCTACGATTTGCTGATATTTAGTACCATTTGTGCCAATCATAACGGGTATCATTTGTGTCGATGGGTACATTCATAAGCGACACAAAATGCGACTTCAACTTGGCAAGGCTCGCGTTACTTCGACGAGCTCAGCGTCGGGGCAACCACCATGGTACTTACGACCCTCTATTAGATGGTAATTAAACAGTGGTACAACAAAAGAAAAGGCTCGATGTGTCGACCGAGACGGCCCCGTGCTCTCGAGGAACGTGAGGTTGGTAGCCAAGGTCATTTTCACGGAGGCTCGTGGTGTGAATGCGAGCTCACGATTCGTCCAGACGAGTGGGCAGCTTGTGTTTTGGTCCACAGTGGTGCAGGTTGACCACTTCAGTACAATTTCAAATTGCCCAGGATATCTGCTGCCTTGCGCTGAATCCATTTCTTGAATGCAAAGCGGTACAGTACAAGAACTGGCAACATCCCGAAAGCGGTCATCGAAATTTCTACTGTAGACACAGTATTGGATTCACTCTGATGTCAGTGCAGAGTGAGAACTCTTGCATGAACCAGAACCATACTCTCTTTCCTGCCGTGCCCGCGTTCGTACGGAATGTAGCGTTCTGGAAATTCTTCTGAGATCCGGTGTATATTAGGTGGTGGCTATAGCCGAACGGCGCACGCCGCTCGACCTAATATACGCGGACCAGTGTGAGTCTCATCACCCGAAAGTCTTTGACCCGGACTAATATATATTATGAGAAGAAGTATGCTTGTAGAGGGAGCTACCGAATTTATCGTAAATGAAAGGTAATCGTGTATCGTAGAGATACAATCCGTTCTTTATCAATGTAAGTTACGATCACTTTGTACTCCGAAGTATATGATATAGAGGACTACTACTTTCTACAGCTCTCCTCATACTCAGGATAGTACACTACAGCCCACCAACCCAAGTCTGTTCAGATTCACACCAAAGATTACTTCCGTCCTGCGCATCTCAGAGCTCTTCTTCACAGGAAAAAGCACTGCCTCGTCCCCGTGCTTGGAGATCTCACCCAGCCGCTCCGAACATAATGGGCACGCACCCACATCCTAATAAACATCACGGTCTGGTCAGCAAGGGACTCTCCTCCACCACCACGAATGGTTGCTACTCTATTTTCTTCCAAGACGCCTTCAGTTTGCCACGGTAAGTGTTGCCAACATTGCTGTCACTTCGCGGTTGTTCTGCTGGATGATGCCAGATGAGGTGGTGCTTTCCAGTCCTGGTATAAGTATCATGATGGCTGCCATCCTATCAGTGCTCTATGCCACGATCAAGACCCGTGGGTTGAGTTGTGCTTGAAGGAAATCGGTAGGGCGATTCTCCGGCTTTGTGTCACCGTCTACGTCGCCGGCCGCGTTGCTCTCGCGATCACAGCCTACATAGTAGTCACGACAGCCAAGCTGTCAACGCGACTGGCAAAGCACGCGTACGCACACGCATTTGATCTCCACGACAAGCAGATCCACTCCCAGAGTCGCCTATTGAAGCAAGCTCTCACCCGCACACAATGGACGCAGCTGAAGACACGTCTCGACGAGCTAGAAGCGGATGACCAATCGAAGACGACGGACGACAGCACTATCTGTGACCTAGCTCAGCTCAAGCGAGATGGGTAGAATTTTAAATGGGTCAGATACCGAACGGGTCTGACTTTTGGGTCAGACATTTATATGACCAATTCACCAGACCCGCCCAATACGCCAAAACCAGCTGATACCACTATTTAAGTAGATTCAGCGACTTGACACTTCAACTACATGGATTACGATAGAGTAGTGCAACCATGGTGGCTTCACAAAACGGCGTCGGT
>JAADXI010001073.1:0-11651 GCA_023337615.1 Pythium brachiatum | reverse complement strand
CGCCGTGGGATCGCCCGGAGGTCAAGACCAAGCAGGTGCTCCACCCGATGAGCGGTGTGATCAAGCCTGGCTCCATGACGCTGATCCTGGCCAACCCTGGTGCCGGTAAGTCAACGTTCCTCAAGGCCATGGCTGGCAAGTTGCAGAACAACAAGCTGACCAAGATTGGCGGCGAAATCACGTACTCGGGTCTGCGTGCTGACGAGATTGATTTGATCAAGCTCGCCGGTCTTGTGGACCAACGCGACAACCACGTCGCGACGCTGACGGTGCGCGAGACGTTCAAGTTCGCAGACATGTGCATGAACGGTCTGCCGGAGAACCAGCCAGAGGAGCTGCGCGACATTGCGGCGCTTCGTACCGAGCTGTTCATCCACATTCTCGGCTTGACGAACTGCTCGGACACTGTGGTCGGAGACGCGTTGCTGCGTGGTCTGTCGGGTGGTGAGCGCAAGCGTGTGACCATCGGTGAGATGCTTGTCGGAGGCCAGAGTCTGTTCCTGTGTGACGAGATCTCCACGGGTCTCGACAGTGCGGCGACGTTCGACATCGTGAAGTCGCTGCGCACGTGGACCAAGACGCTTGGCGGTTCGTCCGTGATTGCGCTGCTGCAGCCGACGCCGGAGGTCGTGGAGCTCTTCGATGACATCTTGATGATCAACGAAGGCCACCTGATCTACCACGGCCCACGTACGGAGATCCTGGGCTACTTCCAGGAGCGTGGCTTCACGTGTCCTCCACGTACGGACCCTGCTGACTTCTTGATTGAGGTCACGTCGGGCCGGGGCCGCAAGTACGCGAACGGCACTGTGGAGATCAACAAGCTGGCCATCACGCCGGAGGAGTTCAACAACCTCTTCACGCAGTCGCCTATCTACCGCAAGACCCACGACCACTTGAGCCGTCCGTTCAACGACGCCGACTTTGAGAAGGCTGAGGATTTCCAGAAGGCCAAGTCCGTGGCGAGCCTGGCACGCACCAAGGAGCAGTCGCCGTTCGGCCTCGACTTCTGGAGCAGCACGTTGCTGCTGCTGAGCCGCCAGAAGACGATCTGGCTGCGCGACAAGCCTCTGCTGTGGGGCAAGCTCTTCGAGGCGCTCATTGTCGGTCTCGTGCTTGGTGTGCTGTACTACAAGTGTGACCCGGCGTACTACCTGCGCATGATGTTCTTCAGTATCGCGGTGTTCCAGCGCCAGGCGTGGCAGCAGATCTCGATCTCGTTCCAGCTTCGCCAGGTCTTTTACAAGCAGCGTTCGCGCAACTTCTTCCGTACGACGTCTTACGCGATCGCTGAGAGTGTGGTGCAAGTGCCCGTGAACTTGGCTGTGGCGTTCATCATGGGCACGTTCTTCTACTTCATGAGTGGGCTCACGCCGTCGTTCGAGAAGTACATTGTGTACCTGCTCATCCTGGTGTCGTTCCAGCACGCGATCGGCGCGTACATGACGCTGCTCAGCTCCGTGTCGCCCAGCATCACGATCGGCCAGGCGCTCGCTGGTATCTCGGTCAGCTTCTACTTACTGTTCTCGGGCAACATCATCTTGGCCGAGCTCATCCCGGACTACTGGATCTGGATGTACTGGTTCAACCCGCTGGCCTGGGCGCTGCGTAGTGTGATGCTGTCGGAGTTCCACTCGGACCGCTACACGCCTGCGCAGACCAAGACCAAGCTCGACTCGTTCTCGATCAAGCAGGGCTTTGGGTACATGTGGTTTGGCATCATTGTGCTCATCGCGTACTACTTCATCTTCACGTCACTCAACGCGCTCGCGCTCCAGTACATCCGCTACGAGCGTCACTTGGGCGTGACCGGGAAGGCCACGAAGACGGATGCTGATGAGGACGAGGACCACGTCTACGTGGAAGTGGCGACGCCTGGCGGTGGCATGAAGGGCACTGAGGCTGCGGCGGCGCGTGTCAAGGGTGGAGGCTTGCCGTTCACGCCTGCCAACCTGTGTATCAAGGACCTGGAGTACTTCGTGACGCTGCCGTCGGGTGAAGAGCGTCAGCTTCTGCGTGGCATCACTGCGCACTTCGAGCCTGGACGTCTCACGGCGTTGATGGGTGCGACTGGTGCTGGCAAGACCACGCTCATGGATGTGATCGCCGGTCGTAAGACGGGTGGCCGTATCATTGGTGACATCATCATCAACGGTGAGCCAAAGAACCCGGAGAACTTCAGCCGTATCACGGCGTACTGTGAGCAGATGGACATCCACTCGGAGGCCGCGACGATCTACGAGGCGCTTGTGTTCTCGGCCAACCTGCGTCTGCCACCAAACTTCTCGTACGAAGAGCGCATGAATTTGGTGAACGAGAGCTTGGACCTGCTTGAGCTCACGACGATCTCGGGCGAGCTGATCATGAACCTGTCGGTGGAGCAGAAGAAGCGTGTGACGATCGGTGTGGAGGTCGTGGCAAACCCAAGTATTCTGTTCTTGGACGAACCGACTAGTGGTCTGGACGCGCGTGCGGCTATGATCGTGATGCGTGGTGTGCAGGCGATTGCTCGTACGGGCCGTACGGTGCTGTGTACGATCCACCAGCCGAGCATCAACATCTTCGAGCTGTTCGACGCGCTGCTGTTGCTGCAGATGGGTGGCTTCACGGCGTACTTTGGTGATCTGGGCACGGACTCGGTGGTCATGCTGGAGTACTTCGCGTCGATCCCAGGCACGGAGGAGATCCGTCCTCAGTACAACCCGGCGACGTACATGCTCGATGTGATTGGTGCCGGTATTGGCCGTAACGTGAAGGACTACTCGCTCGAGTACAAGCACAGCCCGCTGAACAAGTCGAACCGTGAGCGCACGCTGGTGCTGTGTGAGTCGTCGCCAGCGTTCATCCCGTTCTCGACGCTCAAGTTCGACTCGATCGCCACGGGCTTCTGGAACCAGCTCAAGGAACTCACGAAGAAGCAGCGCCTCACCTACTGGCGCAGCCCGCAGTACAACTTCATGCGCATCTTCCTGTTCCCGCTGTTCGCGATCATGTTCGGCACGACGTTCTACCAGCTCGAGTACAACAGCATCAAGAAGATCAACTCGCACATCGGTCTCATGTACAACTCGATGGACTTCATCGGTGTGATCAACCTCATGACCGTGCTCGAGATCACGTGTGCCGAGCGTGCTGTGTTCTACCGTGAGCGCATGTCGAACTACTACGGCCCGCTGCCGTACAGTCTGTCGCTGTTCTTCGCCGAGATCCCGTACCTCATCGTCGTGATCATCCTCTTCGTCACGGTCGAGTACTGGTTCGTGGGCTGGAGCGACCAGTTCAGCAACTTCCTGTTCTTCCTCGTGGTGTTCTACTTCTACACGTCGACCTGTACGTTCGTGGGCCAGTGGATGTCGGTGCTCACGCCCAACGCCAAGGTCGCCAACGTCGCGGTCGGTGCGCTGTCGTGTCTGTTCAACTTGTTCAGTGGCTACCTGTTGCCAAACCCACAGATGAAGAGCTTCTACCAGTGGATCCAATACATCATGCCGTCATACTACTCGCTCGCGGCGCTTGTCGGTGGACAGCTCGGCGAGTGTGGCGACGACAACAGCAGCAACGCGTGCCGCACGTTTGTTGTCAACGGCAAGCAAACGCGTGTGGACCAGTGGATCAAGAAGGAGTACAACTTCCACCCAGAGGCCAAGGTCGGCTTCTTCTTCGGCCTCGTGGGCTTCTGGGTCGTCATCCAGCTCTGCATCTACCTCACTCTCAAGTACGTGAGCCACCTCAAGAGATAGAGGACCTGCTGATCGCTGTGGAGCGCCAACGTCGTCCGGTTCAATGGCCGTAAGTCAGTGCATTTCTGCATACAAAACCCTTTCATACACGCGTACATTTTGTCCGTCTATTGCTTTCTTTACCACATGAACATGCTGGTTGATGCATTCATTGGAACAGCTCGCTTGCTGTCTGAGAGACCTTGATGGAGTGGAGCTGAGCGTGGGAGCTCTTCGTCCGGAGGGTTACGCTCGTGAGGAGAGGGATACACACCGCTCGTGAAATATTACCGATTGCTAGTCGGCACGAGACTCTTTGCTTGGCCTGCACCGTGGTACACTTCACGAAGAGAGAGACTTCAACATGAAGGTGAAGGAGGGAGGAGCGCGAGCCACAGCCAGTTCAATCCCAGAACTGAGATGGCTTCACGTTCACCAGTCCCGGCCACCGAACGCCAGTAGATCGCGAGTGGGGAGAACGACAGCAGCGTTCGCATAGCAACTCGATGGGTGTAGAAGATCTCGATAGTTTGTGACGTGTGCCGATCGAGAGCCATTGGTGTGGAAGTGGTGAAGAGAGAGTCGAATCTGCGACATGTGACAAAAAATGGCTTCAACTTGAAGTGGTATGGATACAGTACCCCTGCGGTGTACCCAATCCAATGTCTGTGACGCTGTGCGTGGCAATGGATCGCATTTCCAATGCTTATTCACGGAGAAGATACGTCGCAGCCGCCCAGGTGATCACCAGTCGAGCGTTGAGCTGAACAGCGCTGACGACTAGTGTATCCCCGACTCAGGGTGGCTGGAGTGAGGAGACAGGCACATGAACTGGAGGTGTTGAAAGTCCTGAGCGTCTTCTTGGAAAGCAAACGGAATTCTCCTGAACCAGCACAACGTATTGGTCCCTATGGTCACTGCAACCATGATCGCTGCCTCACTGGCTACAGCTCTGATGGGTGAATGGATTATCACGCGTAGAATGAGCAGAAAGAGGCGAGCACCTCTCCTGTGATGCTCTGAGCACCGTGCACAGCCAGCATCAAGCAGCGTTACCCGGAGGGTTGCGACTTCCGTACTAGAGGAGACCGTGAGCTGCACAGTGTCTGCAAGTTCTTCCGGCCTCCCCCAGAACGCGCCGCCCCGTTGGGAATACCGACCTGGCCCGCCCCGAGTGTCCTCTAGCCACAGCGTTCAGCGCTGACGGCTTGGACCATTACGGAACGGAGTGGTGTCCGTGGTGCCACTTCAACGTCCAGCTTCAAAGCAAGCGAATGGATCTTGCACGGTCGCTGGCCACCCTGCTGACCATCTTGGAGATTGTAACCCACGAGGTCGGATGGTTACGCTCTATTTTTGTCTTGGGGCGGACGACGTGGCGTGGGTTTTCTCCTGCCGCCGGTGCCATCTGCTTTTGTAGCCACTCTGCCAAGCAGCCAGTGCTGGTCCGATATCCATACTGGGCACGTGAGAGTGCCTTATTTGACCAGTACCAATGTGACGATGGTCAGTCGAGGAACAAAAACGTGCTGCAGCTGTCGTGGCATTGTGGCTGTCTTGAAATGTCACGGTCGTTGTTGCTGTATCTTTCCGTTTTGTAAAATATCTGGCAATTGAGGCAATCGTCACTTGCACCTTCACTTCGCCACTAACCCACGCGCAAAAGCTCACGCAGAGCTTGCATTTCCGAGCGCCAACGACACTGCTGGACGGCAACCTACAGCCTTCCTGACTTCAGGCGCATCACGACTGGTCGCAGCAAGTTTCGCCGCCTTTCCGGTAACTACGAAGTAGAAAGATTTCTGAGGAATCTCCGGATTTGGTCGAGCTTCACAGCTCGATGCCAGTCTATTTCCATGCAATAAGATACCGGTACAAAGCCACAACCCCCAGCTGGCGTCCTTGTTTCACAAATAGATTGCAATCAAGCTGGTCGATCGCACACTCGTTGGTTACCCCTGGATTCGATCGTGATACGCCTCTGCTGCTGGCCGCATCCCAAAGGATTTTGAATGCCAACCTTCGTGTTCATCTGTCGAATGCTCACCGCAGTCTGCCACACCCCATCCGCCAGGTGAGGAATTTGTCCTGTATGGATCTTGCCCGCCCAACACCATTCGATGGTGGAGAGCTGAATCATGTGGGGGCAGGGATACCGACGCGTAGAGTGCCAGAAGATCGCATGGTCTCTTTGGTCGGCTCCCTGGACATGTGCTTCAAACTGCTGCCAGTCCGTCCATCAGCACTTGGCTACACGCTGATTCATCTGCGCAGGTTTTGGTCAGCGTAACCCCAGGGGTACACCGTAAATTACCCACTAACGAGGTGACGGCTGACGGAAAGTAAAATATGGGATAGGCGAGGTTATTTATCTTACGTAAAAAAACAGAGGTGGTTGCGTGCGGGATAGGGCTCCTGTTTGTCCGCACCGTCTGGCTTCACCTCGCTTTCAACAGGTTTCAAAACGGTTGCTGGCATACAAACACCAAGTCACCCGCCCTGTCTGCGCTGGCTCCCTCTCAGCAACGACATCGACGACCATCACTCTGCCCGCGCACCTCTGCTTTCCTTGGCGCGGAGCGAGCGTCACCCACACCTCCACACCGCGCCGATCTTTGAGGCATACAAACTTCAAGTCAGACTGGGCGAAACCATCGCTTCTCGCAGCCATCCTCCAACAAAACCAACATACCCACCTCTCACTCTTCAAATTTCCCCTCCGCCGACACTAGTGCGCGCTCCATTTCCATCTTCGCCTGGAAGGAATCGAGTCGACACGTGAAGGAAAGGAAAGGAAACCTCTGTGAGCCGCTCTCTCCCTTCATCTCTCTCTGTCTCTGTCTGTGGATACCATGGCGGACAAGCAAGGCCTGCTGCGCGCCGAGGAGACGGACGACGTGCCGGACGTGTACCGTTCGCTCAACTTCAAGAGCATCCAGGACCCGTACTCGCACCACAACGACGACCTCACCTCGCACTACTCGACGATCCGCGCCGAAGATGTGGACACCATGTTGTCGGGCGGTCTCGAGCGCTTCTACAAGAAGTACAACCACCTCTCGCGCAAGATCAACTACCAGTTGCCAACGCCCGAGGTGCGATTTGAAAACCTGTCGTTTGATGTGGACGTGCCTGTCGCGAAGAAGGCGGCATCGCAGAACTCGGTCGGCGCGTACCTGAAGAAGGTGTTCACGCCGTGGGATCGCCCGGAGGTCAAGACCAAGCAGGTGCTCCACCCGATGAGCGGTGTGATCAAGCCTGGCTCCATGACGCTGATCCTGGCCAACCCTGGTGCCGGTAAGTCGACGTTCCTCAAGGCCATCGCCGGCAAGTTGCAGAACAACAAGCAGACCAAGATTGGCGGCGAGATCACGTACTCGGGTCTGCGCGCAGACGAGATCGATCTGATCAAGCTCGCCGGTCTCGTGGACCAGCGCGACAACCACGTCGCGACGCTCACAGTGCGTGAGACGTTCAAGTTCGCGGACATGTGCATGAACGGTCTACCGGAGAACCAGCCAGAGGAGCTGCGCGACATTGCGGCGCTTCGTACCGAGTTGTTCATCCACATTCTCGGCTTGACGAACTGTTCGGATACTGTTGTCGGTGATGCGCTGCTGCGTGGTCTATCGGGTGGTGAGCGTAAGCGTGTGACTGTCGGCGAGATGCTTGTCGGTGGCCAGAGCCTGTTCCTGTGTGACGAGATCTCCACGGGTCTCGACAGTGCGGCGACGTTCGACATCGTCAAGTCGCTGCGCACATGGACCAAGACGCTCGGTGGTTCGTCTGTGATCGCGCTGCTGCAGCCAACGCCTGAGGTCGTGGAGCTGTTCGATGACATCTTGATGATCAACGAAGGTCACCTGATCTACCACGGCCCACGTACGGAGATTCTCAGCTACTTCCAGGAGCGTGGCTTCGCTTGTCCACCTCGTACGGATCCTGCCGACTTCCTCATTGAAGTGACGTCGGGACGTGGCCGCAAGTACGCGAATGGAACTGTGGATGTGTCCAAGTTGGCGGTGACCCCAGAGGACTTCAACAACCTCTTCACGCAGTCGAACATCTACCGCAAGACCCACGACCACTTGAGCCGTGGTTTCAACGATGCCAACTTTGAGAAGCCGGAGGACTTCAAGAAGGCCAAGGCTGTTGCCAGTCTCGCGCGTTCGAAGGACCAGTCGGAGTTCGGCTTGGACTTCTTCACGAGCACGTCGTTGCTGCTGAACCGTCAGAAGACCATCTGGCTGCGTGACAAGCCGCTCCTGTGGGGTAAGCTCTTCGAGGCGCTGATCGTCGGTCTTGTGCTCGGTGTGCTGTTCTTCGAGGTGTCGGAGAAGTACTACCTGCGCATGATGTTCTTCAGTATCGCCGTGTTCCAGCGCCAGGCGTGGCAGCAGATCTCGATTGCATTCCAGCTGCGTCAGGTCTTCTACAAGCAGCGTTCACGCAACTTCTTCCGAACGAGTTCGTACGCGATTGCTGAAAGCTTGGTCCAAGTGCCGGTCAACTTGGCCGTGGCGTTCATCCTCGGCACGTTCTTCTACTTCATGAGTGGATTGAGCCGCACGTTTGACAAGTACATCGTGTACCTGCTCATCTTGGTGGCGTTCCAGCATGCGATTGGTGCGTACATGACGCTGCTCAGCTCGCTGTCGCCCAGCATCACTGTCGGCCAGGCTCTCGCGGGTATCTCCGTCAGCTTCTTCTTGCTGTTCTCCGGTAACATCATCCTCTCGGATTTGATTCCGGACTACTGGATCTGGATGTACTGGTTCAACCCACTGGCGTGGGCGCTGCGTAGTGTGATGCTGTCGGAGTTCCACGCGAAGGCCGGTGGCCAGACGAGTCTGAACAACTTCTCGATCACGCAAGGATTTGGCTACATGTGGTTCGGGATCATCGTGCTCGTCGCATACTACTTCCTCTTCACGTCGCTCAACGCGCTTGCCATGCACTTCATCCGCTACGAGCGTCACTTGGGTGTGTCTGGCAAGGCCACGAAGACCGACGCTGACGAGGAGAACGAGGTTTACGTTGAGGTCACTACCCCTGGTGTGAACGGTGCGGAGGCTGCGGCTGCTCGTGCCAAGGGTGGAGGACTGCCATTCACGCCTGCCAACCTGTGTATCAAGGATCTGGAGTACTACGTGACGCTCCCATCGGGTGAAGAGAAGCAGCTTCTTAACGGAATCACGGCGCACTTCGAGCCTGGACGTCTGACGGCGCTGATGGGTGCGACTGGTGCTGGTAAGACGACGCTCATGGATGTGATCGCCGGTCGTAAGACGGGTGGCCGCTGGCTCGGTGAGATGATTATCAACGGTGAACCGAAGAACCCGGAGAACTTCAGCCGTATCACGGCGTACTGTGAGCAGATGGACATCCACTCGGAGGCCGCGACGATCTACGAGGCGCTCGTGTTCTCGGCGAACCTGCGTCTGCCGCCAAACTTCTCGTACGAAGAGCGCATGACCCTCGTTGCGGAGACTATGGATCTCCTCGAGTTGACGTCGATCTCCGGTGAACTCGTCATGAGCTTGTCGGTGGAGCAGAAGAAGCGTGTGACGATCGGTGTGGAAGTCGTGGCGAACCCAAGTATCCTGTTCTTGGATGAGCCTACCAGTGGTCTGGACGCGCGTGCGGCGCAAATTGTGATGCGTGGTGTGCAGGCGATTGCCCGGACCGGTCGCACTGTGTTGTGTACCATCCACCAGCCGAGCATCACCATCTTTGAGCTCTTCGACGCGCTCCTGCTCCTTCAGCGAGGTGGCTTCACGGCCTACTTTGGCGACTTGGGCAAGGACTCGGTCTCTCTCCTTGAGTACTTCGCGTCGATCCCAGGTACGGAGGATATCCGCCCACAGTACAACCCAGCGACGTACATGCTCGATGTGATCGGTGCTGGTATTGGTCGCAACGCCAAGGACTACTCGGTTGAGTACAAGAACAGCCCTCTCTACAAGTTGAACCGCGAGCGCACGCTGCTGCTGTGTGAACCTGCGGCTGAGTTCATTCCATTTTCGACGCTTAAGTTTGAGCCGATTGCTACCGGCTTCTGGAACCAGCTGAAGGAACTCACGAAGAAGCAGCGCCTCACGTACTGGCGCAACCCGCAGTACAACGTGATGCGTCTCTTCTTGTTCCCGCTGTTCGCGATCATCTTCGGTACGACGTTCTACCAGCTCGAGTACAACAGCATCAAGAAGATCAACTCGCACATCGGTCTGATCTACAACTCGATGGACTTCATCGGTGTGATCAACCTCATGACCGTGCTGGAAGTGACGTGTCTCGAGCGTGCCGTGTTCTACCGTGAGCGTATGTCGAACTACTACGGTCCACTGCCGTACAGTTTGTCGCTCTTCACTGCTGAGCTGCCGTACCTGGCTGTGGTGGCCATCCTGTTCGTCACGGTCGAGTACTGGCTGGTCGGCTGGAGCAGCGTCGCGGGTGACTTCTTCTTCTTCCTCGTCGTCTTCTTCCTGTACACGTCGACCTGTACGTTCGTGGGCCAGTGGATGTCGGTGCTCACGCCCAACCCGAAGGTCGCCAACGTTGCTGTCGGTGCGCTGTCGTGTCTGTTCAACTTGTTCAGTGGCTACCTGCTGCCGAACCCGCAGATGAAGGGCTTCTACCAGTGGATCCAGTACATCATGCCATCGTACTACGCGCTCGCGGCGCTCGTGGGCGGCCAGCTCGGCACTTGCAAGAACGACAACAACGCCTGTCAGTCGTTCGTGGTGGACGGCGAGTCAATTCTCGTCGAGAAATGGATCGCGAAGGAGTACAACTTCCATCCAGACTCGAAGGCCGGCTTCCTGTTCGCGCTGTTGGGCTTCTGGGTGTTCGTGCAGTTCATGATCTACCTGACGCTGAAGTACGTGAGCCACCTCAAGAGATAAGTGGTCTCGCCTTCAGACTACGCGCTAGAAGCGTTGTCTACTACTACGTGTGGCATCTCCACCAGAACCTGTATACACCTACGTGCATGACCTGCATCGACCAATACATTTAGCTCATCGCGTCATTCGCATTGTGTTTCTCCATTCCTTCGCATCTTCATCATGCGTGGGTGACGGCAATGACAAAAGCGACGATCCTGGTCAATGGAATCTTGAGCTGGGCTTCCACATTGGGTGCACGCCTGAAGGGCCGCAGGTGTCGCATGTAAAGAGTACCTATATCACTTTATACAGGTACCCTCACAAGTAAATTTCAGGAAATGTTTTGAGGAAAATCGACTCTGCGACACTTGGCCTATTAAAATAGGGAAGGGGGGCTGAACCCACTCCTATCCAAAAGAAGGTGTTTCATTGATTATTATGCGTTCATTTCAACCAATCCGTGGAGGTGTCTAACGTTGAGCGACCGTCACTCTGAACCTTTCCGTCGTCTTTGTTCTTGAGCGACTCGCGCAGCGCGAGTGTTCCGGAATGAAAAGTTCGTGAACGAACAAGTCCAGCACCAACATCAACACAACTCAAAGCAACACGCCAACAGCGTTAGATCTCCAACACCAACTTCCAACGTTTCTCCACCACCACCACCGTCATCATGGACCAGGAGCCGCACAAGCCCACGAAGGGAGTCGAGATGGGCGTTCCTGTGGACAAGATGCCGTACGCCAACGCGCCCTTGGGCGTCCCTGTCGCGGCGCCGCATGCCGCGGGGTACCCGCCAGCTCCAGGCCAGCCGCAGCCGTACTACGCGCAGCCTCCGCCTCCGTACGGGTACCCACAGCAGCCTCCGTACGGCCAGCCACCTCCGGTTGATGCGTACGGAAGACCGATCGTGAACGCGCAGCCGATGATGCGGCCGGCCGTGGCGGTCGTGCCCAACAACGCCAACATCCAGCGCGACGCGCAGGGCAACGCGCTGTGCCGGAAATGCGGCACGCCGTACCCACTGCCGGCGGGCTGCACAAGCTGG